>CAJUYH010005304.1:23638-47388 GCA_910591685.1 Galerucella tenella
AATGAACCAATCCTGGTACATTATGCCAGAAGTCTATAGCTCTTCTTGCTGTCCAGGTATTTAGTGTTTGTTTGGCAAAACTTATTGCGATTCCAATTGTAGGTTCTGGTCCGATAGAAACACGTGCAGCTCCCTCCCTTGCAAGAGAGTCTGCCTTCTCGTTTCCTCCCATGCCAGAGTGGCCAGGGATCCAGACCAGCAATACTTTATTGAGTTCTCCCATTGAGGAGAGTCTTTTTTGCAGTCTAAAACCAATTTCGACGTTACAATAAGTGCTTTCAAAACCGCTTGGCTGTCCGAAAATTTTTTTATTGTTCTATGTATGAGACTTGCTTGCTCCACTCTCTCCACACATGAAACAGTGGCGTAAATTTCCGCCTGAAATACGGTTGCATAGGATCCTAGAGAGATTGAAATACCTGTCCTAGGTCTGCGCCTGTATACACCTGCACCAGAGCCTGAGGATGTTTTTGAGCCATCTGTGTACCAACAGCTGTCTGCTCTTAATAGTTCATCTATACGGACCCATTCATCTCTATTTGGAATAAGGATAGCTGTATTGCTTTCGGAATCAATATTGAATTTATGTTTATGATATTAATTTAATTTTGATTGTCAAGTAGTTTGCAATATTATCGGTAAATAATTTCACAATTTTCCAAGTATGATATATCAAAATTGATTTTAATTTGCCAAATATCGTTCATTTTGCGATTTCCATTAAAACCAGTAAAATAGAAAATTGTGTCTGTGTAAGTGCATCGGACATTATTGATTGGTCGTAATCGCAAACAAACATCGATGTAATATCACTGCACGGACTAGTTTATTTTTACGATAACGGGAACATCATTTCGAGTGACATTTGGTCAATTAATTTCACGATTATAATTGATATTTGTAAAAATATTCCACAAATCTATTTCCGTTGCAGCCGACACCTTCGGAATTGAATGGGGGAATGTGAAAATGTAATTGGTACGAAATCTCCATTAACTGGGATGCGTAGAATCGAAAAATATATTGAGGGTGTTTAGTACACAGGGTGGTTTATTTTATACACTGTTTTCAATAAGTATAAATGTTATCCTTTAACAGGAAATCTTGATTTAATCTAGGGTTGAACAAACCCATAGCACCAGTTCAAAATTAAATTGAATCACTGATGTTTTCTAACCCATTTTTGGGGTGAAAAAGGATAAAAAGGGTAAAAAAACAGACTCTATTACCAAGACTTCGCAGTCCGGCTGTCACCAGGCTGTATCACATGAACATTTATACATAGACAGCTGAAATCTTCACAGATAGGTACTTAAAACAGAATAGAATAAATATTTAAAAATCACGTTTTTTGCTACTTTATTGTTTGGTAATGATACGGCAACAGCTCTGGCACCGTGGCTTAGTTGGTTAAAGCATCTTTCTAGTAAACAGGAGATCACGAGTTTCTGGTTAAGATCTAGCAAGAAATGAGACAAAAACCCAATCGAACAATGGATCAAAAAAACTGCATCTGTATAAGAAAAACTTGGAGCCAGTCCTTTAAACTAACGAGTTTCCAAAAGGTCACTAGTGATACAAATTGGTCTAAATCGTATGCTTAGGTTATGAATTTTTGATAGGCCATAAAAATATGGTGGTACTAACACTTTTCTTTCACGGTTAACAAAGTCGCTATCAATCGTGGTCTAGCGAATTCCCATGACCCAAGCGCTGTTGTCGCTTTGTTTTTGAAATATTGAAATTACAGAAAAATATACTACATCTTTTTTGAAGGAAAGCATGCGACAATTTTAATAGTAGAGCTAAAGCTTTGTATATAGGACATAATTGGATTTCATTGGACTCGTCTTGGTCTCGCTCGCTGGGTTCGCCCAATAAAGTTCGGTATTATTTCGTTATTATTCTTTTCTTCTTATGGCTTTTCAACGCTGCAGAAGGGTTCCGCCCAACGAATGGCTTTGATGAGCCCTGTTTGGCCAATTCATCCGTTTTTTCGTTGCCCTTATGACCTTCGTGCCCTTCGTGCTACGGTAACATCACAGTGGCGTAACTATAGGATGGCAAAATGCCACGGGCCCCCGGTCAGATGAGAATAAAAAGAAATTGATAAAAACTTATTAAAGAAATTTTATGGGACAAAAAAAGTTAAGCAGCTCGGATATTCTATCCATCAGAAATTCTATGGCCTTTTAAAGTGAATTATTATAATTATAATTATAAAGTACCTATTTCACGTAGTGATTTATTATTAAACTTTTACAAGTAAAGTATATGTATAAATAAGTATATCGGGGCTAGTACTAGAGTACCACCAAGATTTAGCTAACGCCTCGGCAGATAACCATATTATCCTAAGGTGGGTTAAAGGGCACACAGGAGTAAAGGTTAGTATAGCCGATTATTTAGCCAGGGAAGCGGCTGGAATGAAAATTTTAGGACCCAGTGGACCTACGGCCTAACGACTTCGACAATTGTGGAACTAGCCAAACGTTACACCCATGCTCAATCCCTTAAGAGATGGGATGGAATCAAAGGATGCAGTCTTGCCAGGATCACCCTGGGCGACCCTGGGAAGCTGGCGTCGAAGAAATATTTGGCGATGACCAGGAAAAACCTACGTTCAACTGTAGGATTTCTGACTGGCCACTGTCTACTAAGGAAACACCTCCATACTATGGGGCTAGTGGACACACTCTCACACATCCATGCAGGATGTGTGAACAGGAAGATGAAACTGTCAAGCATGTCCGGAGTTATCGTCATTAAGAGAGTGTGTGTTCGGTGAGTCTTGGCCTACACCTGCCAATATAAAGGAGATGTCTCCTAGTGACCTGTCTACCTTCCTGGGAAGGACAGGATGGACGATGACCTAGGAGGATGTACAATGGGTCACATGTGGCCTAAGTGCTGTGAGCCTACACTCACCCTCCCTACTCTACAGATACAGATACAGATATATAAATAAATATTATAAAATCAAAAATACTTTTATTGTTGATTCAGCTTCTTTATATTGTGGGGGGAGCATCCGATGAATTTGCCACGGGCCTCGAACGGTAAAGTTACGCCACTGTTTTCTCGATAAATAAATAGCTATGATATCATTCCTATCTCCTTAAAATTATGCATTTTTGCTATATCTCTAATTATGTATAATCAATAATTTTTTGTTGGATAATAATAATAATCTAGCTATACTTTTATGGAAGCACACAAAATGGAATATATACAATTAACAACTATTAATGAATAGTTATTTTTATTGTTTCTATTGAGACAAATTTTGTGGAAACCGAATATGTCTTTTCGACCTTTTCGTTTTCTGAAATGGAGTATATCAATGCTGTGAGGTCGCGAAACGTTTTCCATATTATCGAAGAATACTCTTCGACTGCGCCATATATTCACGAGTGACATACATATTTATGTATGAAAAATATGTGAAATTGAGTGAATAATATTAACCTTTTCAATGTGCATTCTGGTGATGGTGCAAAGCAACGGTAAACTCGGTGAAAGGCGTTGCCACCCTTTCGTATTTCGCATCAATCTTTTAAAAAACGTTTTCGTGATGCATTGATTGAGATCGTGAAAGGCAGAGCTAACTTTACAGTTGAAAACGACTCACTGCCGACTGCCAGAGTCAACGCCCCTCAATTCGCAAATGGTAGAGGCGCGAGATTAGAATCACCTCTTGAATTCGATAGAGCATGCAACGAGGAAGGCTATCAACTTTATTTTAACTTTACGAAGTTTCTCCTTGCGGAGTTTCTGCTTGTACTTTGAATTTCTTACTTCTATTCGAATGAAAGTTGAGACGTAAACCTCAGATAGCGATGGGATGTGGGATGTGTGATTGTCATAGCAGATGAAAGGTTTTTACAAAAATCTTACTTGTTTAAATGAAGGGAAATTCTCATTACTTAGATATGCCTCAAAATATCTTTATTTTATATTTTTAAGCGAATACGAACTCTGAATAGTGAATATGTCGGATAGTCAAGCAACCATTAAAGCACTGAGCTCTGGTATAATCAGATCCAAAATGGTGTGGGAATGCCTAGACAAACTCAATGAACTAGGCGAGAACAATATAGTCACACTGGAATAGAAGGAAATGAAATAGCAAAGAGGGGGACTGAAATACCTTTCTGGGGGCCTGAACCCTTTTGCGGAATCAGCCCCAATGTAATATTGGAAGAAATAGGTGAAGCCGAGAAAAAGAGAAGATCTGACCATTGGAAAGATTTAGTAGGGCTCATACAATTAAAGACTCTTCTGGGTGACTACAACCTGTTGAGATCAAATGAATGCATAAAGTCAAAGTAAAACTGCGCTAAGAGTTTTAACAGGGATCCTAACGGGACATTGTCGCCTGAATGGGCAAAATAGTGGAGGAAGAAGAATGCAGATTTTGTGGAATGGAAGAAGCCTCTATCCACATACTTTCCAACTGCACAGCACTCCAGAATCCTAGAGCACAGCACCTGGGAGATTACTGGATAGAAGAGGAACATTTACCTAAGTTTAAGCCTGCAGATATCCTAAAATTCCTCCGGGAAATAGGACTAAAGAAGCTACTAGTTTCTGAGACTCTCCTCAGAAACTAAGTAGAAGTAAGAGGGCACAATAGATCTTTTAGGTCTCAGTGAATATCACCCCAAAATACATACATACATACCTACATACATACATACATACATGCCTAAAAATATTTTTATTTTCTATTTGTAAGCGAAGAATACGAACTCTGAATAGTGAATATGTAAATAACTTCATAAAATAGGTAAAGTAGAACAGTAGAAATTATAAAATGTAAATATTATTTTGGAAGACAAAGCGATTAGCTGAAATAATGTATATTTTGTTTTTTTTCTTATTTTTGGGGAATCAAACCACAATATTATGCTTTTATATTTTTTTATTACGACGTTTCGGTAGCGTTCTCTCTACCGTTGTCAAGATGAATTGGTTTTTAAGAAATTTTTGGTTCCTATCTGACACAACGAAAAACTTTGTTAACTAGACAATCAATAAAAAATATAAAAGCATAATATTGTGGTAACCCTCTTCAACCTAGTTCAAGAGATCATACTCAGAGAGAGTGGAATAAAAACCAGAGGTTTAATTTATGGGAATAAGCATCAATGTCTAGCATATGCGGACGACATAGTACTCATGGCAAGATCCAGGAAGGAGGTTCTAAGAGTATTTAAGCTACTGGAACAGAAGGCAAGAGAACATGGTCTAATGATCAACGAGAAAAAAACAAAATACATGGTAATGAAGGGCAATGAGGAAACGGATATTATTATAAACTGTGATGGAAATAATAGCTACAGAATAGAAAAGGTGGAACAAATCGAATATTTGGGAGTCACTATCACAAATAAAGGAGACGAAGAAAGGGAAATAGAAAAAAGATCAACAAAGGGCAGTAAAGCAGCAGGAATAGTATCAAAGATGTTAAAATCGAAAGACATATCACGAACAGCTAAAATAAGATTGTACCAGACTTTAATAAGACCGTCAGTTACCTACGCTTGTGAAACTTGGACAATGAACAAAAAAGAGCAGAATAAATTAGAAATATGGGAACGTAAAATGCTCAGAAAAATTTATGGTGGAATTAAGGAAGATGTAATCTACAGAAGAAGAACAAACAAAGAACTCTCAGAATTATATAAGCACCCAAGTATAACCCGTATAATTAAAGCACAGAGAGCAAGATGGTTGGGACATATAGGTAGAATGACGAAAGATAGATGGGTAAAACGAGTGCTGAAAAGTGGAGAAGGTGGTAAAAGAAAAGGAAGACCAAGGAAAAAATGGTTGGAAGAGGTTAGGAGAGATCTGGGAACAGTGGGAGTTAGGGACTGGGAAAACGAGGCGAGGAACAGGAAGAAATGGAAAGAGCGAGTGAAAGATCTCGAATATCTCGAATATAGTGCTGCTATATATATAATATTGTGGTATGATTCCCAAAAAATTAGAAAAAAGAATAAGTAATGCCACAAGGAACATACGGAAGATATATTTTGTTTGAACAGCAATAGATCCGTAGTCGGTATATGTAGACCTTACTAAATATTATTTCACCGGCCAAATATTTCGGTAGTAAAATAATCATACTATTAGGCAGTAGAGAGATATCGCTAATAGAAGAAAACGTTATTTTGACATATAAACATGCACACTTTGATCCATACGTTAATAACGTATAGCGAGCTACGGTATTTAAGCACCTTATTTAGGTGGACGCTATTTTGACGTTTTGGATGGAACACAAAAATTAATCATAAAACGTTAAATTGATTATATTTAAAAGAAATTATATCCTAAATAAAAAAGGGCACCATACGAGACAATATTTATGTTTTATTGGCACAAAAAGTTCAAAAAATACAGTTAAAAACCATTCACAAGAGTAAAACCGATAGAGCTCGATTCAGCTGCAAGATTCTCGACAACTAGGGGCATTAATAATAGTCTAAATATATAGAGGGTTTCATAACCACGCCCCTTGTTAAAATCATTTGATATTACCCATTTCCGGCCTTACAGATTTTTAAATATAAAACATATTTTCCCTAAACAAGCATATTTAGTACCAACAAACAGTACAGTCCATTAATTATCATCTTGATGTAGGATAAATATGTATTAAATAGTAATAACTAATGATGAAATCTTTTTTTTTTCAGGTAAATGTTCAAGATGGCATCGGAAATATCGACGAACATTTGCCAACCGCCTCAAAAGCCTCCATCTCCGCCCGCAAGAACTTTAAACTTTTCAATTGCAAAAATTATGGAACCTGATAACAAAGTGAAAAAATCAAATCCAGAAATAGAAAAAGATAACAGTGTTCTAAATCTCTCCCATGCTTCAGCGTTCGAATCAGCTTTTAAGAAGTACGTTCCAAATGTCCTTAGGTCTCCAGATATTTTGCAGAATTACCCTTTAGTGTATTACCATCCTAGTCAACTAATGCTAGGCTCAGTATCAGTGTACACTTCATCAGTAAGTCAAGAAGCTCCCGCTCCAATCGGAAGTAATAATCCAGCTGTCAATCCTTTATCTCTACATTTTAATCAAGTTAAAACAAGCCCTGTGAAAACTCAACCCAAAACCAGCACCTCCTCGAACGGTAGTTCGCCCATTTTAACACCAAAGCAGAAGAGTTTCGAATGTGGAGAGTGCGGGAAAGTATTTAACGCCCATTATAATCTAACTAGGCATATGCCAGTTCATACTGGAGCTAGACCTTTCGTTTGTAAAATATGTGGTAAGGGTTTTAGACAAGCTTCAACGCTTTGTAGGCATAAAATAATACACACTTCAGAAAAACCACATAAGTGCCATACTTGCGGTAAGGCATTCAACAGATCTTCTACACTGAATACACATGCGCGGATACACGCCGGGTACAAACCGTTTGTTTGTGAATTTTGTGGAAAAGGTTTCCACCAAAAAGGCAATTACAAGAATCACAAACTTACTCATAGTGGAGAAAAAGCTTATAAGTGCTCTGTGTGTTCAAAAGCGTTTCATCAAATTTATAACCTCACTTTTCACATGCACACTCACAACGACAAGAAACCGTTTACATGTCGAGTATGCGGAAAAGGTTTTTGCCGGAATTTTGACTTGAAGAAACATATGAGGAAGCTGCATGAAAATAGTGGAAACTGCATTGAACCCGACTTTATGTCGAGTACATCGCAAGGACCTACTGCTCCTTCGTATTCCAGCGATAGGAATATTCACCATTTTATCAATCCTTTCATTCGCCCGCCTATGAGTGTTCCAGTGTATTCATCAAAACTATTGTGACCTTCGTATTAAATTCTAACTTTGTGTTCTTCGGAGATAATCAATCTGTACATTTAGACATTCAAAATTCATAACAGAAATTGGTGTTTATTCTGACACTATTATTATATGAAAATGTTTTCCCATGTAAATTCTCTTTCACTTTTAGCAAAAGTCTTTGTGACCAAATGATGAACTGAGCCACAACAAAAAAGGCGTCTAGCAGCGTATCTTGATATTTATTTTATTTATTTATCGAAAACCAAACTTATTACATGGTAGTAATGTTTATAATTGTTTAAAGTAGGTACTCAAACTGATCTGTATCAGTACCAGTGATAACAACATTGTATCCTCAGCCCTATATATGGCTCAGTAGCAAAATTGTTCTTGTCTACCAACCAGTTTTTTTTCAATTATAGAGCGTCGGCTCTGTACGTAGAGTCAGGGGGGAAAACTGTTAAAAGTATTTTCAATTCATTCATTCAATATTGCAATTTTTCATTTCACAAGCCTATTCAAATAATATACAGTGTGGAAACCACTTATGGAATAAAATTCTTTATGTCATTATTTTAGAAAATTATAAAAAATGCCGAGACACGTCAACTTTTGAATTGAGTTGTGCGTTATGTAAACATGAATTTAAATGTACAGGGTGATTCACGCAAGTATGCCATAATCGGTGTTGTTTTTTTTTAATGAAACACCCTGTATATTTGCATATTTTTGAAATCCTCCTTATGAACCGATTCCAACAAACTAAATAATGTATGGTCAATTATGAATTATACAGGGTGAAATTTTAAAATTAATAATTTATTACACTTGAAATATTGGTACTTTTTTATATTAGCTAAATATGGATTTATCAAAAATCTAAACTAACTAATTATTAGACGTATTTGTATATTAAACAAAACCTGCTACGCCCATGAATTTTATCATAAATACCTAGCTAAAAATTGCCTAAAAACGCCAATAATTAGACAAAATCGGTAAATAATGTTTATTGTTTTAAATCGGTAAATAATGTGGATTGTTTTCTATTCTGTCAGTTGTTGATATGTTGACAGTTTATAATGAAAAAGTAAAATCTTTGTCAAACACTCTTTCCTTGTCGACATAATGAAATATTTAACTGAGACTCACCGAATTGAGATTTTAATGATGATCGGGTACGGGGATAACTGCAGAAGTCAAGTTGAAGTTGCAAACTTATTTAATCACAGGTATCCCGAATTGCCTAATATTTCACAAAGTACTGTGTCTAAAATTCATGCACAATTCAGAGAACTTGGACATGTCAAACCATTGAACAGAAAACCACACTTCGTTGAAGATGATGTGAAAGTGGATATTTTGTTAAGTGTCGAAGAGAATCCAACTTCAAGTACACGTCAAATTGCCCGTGAAAATAATGTTAGTCATACAATAATTGTTCTAAGATGTCTTCATAAAGAAAAACTTCATCCCTACAAATTAACTTTTGTGCAGGAGTTAACAGAAGACGATCCAGATCGTAGAATGGATTTCTGCGAAAGATTGATGAATAAGCTGAACAGAAATGAGATAGCTCTTGGTACCATTCTTTTTTCTGACGAATCAACATTCACATTGAATGGAGAGGTAATCCGACAGAACTGTAGATATTGATCAGCAGATAATCTTAATTGTATGCGTGAGACACATACTCAGTACCCTCAAAAGGTGAACGTTTGGGCCGGTATCATAGGCGACCATACTATTGGTCCCATATTTATAGATGGAAATTTGACAGCTGAAAAATATTTAAATATGCTTAGAAATGAAGTTATTCCTGCGATGGCAAACTTATATACCAACGCAATAGATCCTAGCTTACCGAATGAAAATGTTTGGTTCCAGCAAGACGGGGCAATACCCCATTATGCTTTAATGGTAAGAACTTATTTAGATGAAATCTTCCCCAATAAATGGATTGGACGAAGAGGTACTATTGAGTGGCCAGCTAAATCGCCAGACCTTACGCTGTTAGATTTTTTCTGTGGGGTTATCTCTCAAGAACAAAGTATATGCAGCACAACCAACTAGCATTGTAGACCTCAAAGACAGGATAACTACAGAAATACGGAATATTTCACCTTAAACTTTAAACAAAGTTAAGGAGGAGTTCTATATGAAACTGTGCTATTGCCAACAACTAGGTGGAGAACATTTTGAGCATTTACTTTAATGTATTAAAATCAAATACATAAGGTATTTTATGTATGTGTTTAATAACTGTAAAAATAAAAATTTCACCCTGTATAATTCATAATTGACCATACATTATTTAGTTTGTTGGAATCGGTTCATTAAGAGGATTTCAAAAATATGCAAATATACAGGGTTATTCATTTAAAAAAAAACAACACCGACTATGGCATACTTGCGTGAATCACCCTGTACATTTACATTTATGTTTATATAACGCACAACTCAATTCAAAAGTTGACGTGTCTCGGCATTTTTTATAATTTTCCAAAATAATGACAAAGAATTTTATTCCATAAGTGGTTTCCACACTTTTCTACAACACAAAATTAATAGTATATTGAACACCACTATTATTATTGACCGAGCACCAAGATTATTTCGCGAGGAGTTTGCCCAGAGCGGAATAAGGTGCGAGGTTTATAAACGTCTTCAACACCATGGTGTATATACAATTTTTTCCACTACCAGTCAAATTTAAGACAAAAATTAAAAATAATTCACAAACGCACCACGAGAAGCGTTTACTCCGTCGTCTGACTGACAAGTACACTGTCAGTTTTCGATATATTATGAACTCACTCGTTATGTCATCAGTCATTTTTGGTTGAGCGCGAATTTTAAACTAATGGCATTTTTATTCAAATAATTTTATCTTGATAGGTAATTTCAAGCAGCAAATATGTTAAAGACAATCTCCTGGGCATACAAAATTTTGTTGTACAAGTTTTTGTTGAACTACTATCCCTGAATTCTCAAAATATTTGAATTTTTCCATTATTGACCTAGGTTAATAATAGACAAATTATTAACCACTAATGGAGAAATTCAACTTTTCAGTGGGCTAGAATAAGCAATAAGTGTCAACTTCACAGCTAGTATTTAAAAAATTAAAATTAGAAGATCTTCTACCTTTTGGTAAAAGGCGTAACATGTTAACGCTATTTTTTTAGTAACCCACATTAAGTTCCATATTTTCCGGGGCTTTTTTCATCACTTTGGCTATTATTACTGCAAATAGTATCAATTTTTTGACTGAATATTATTGATGTATCTGTAAGAAAATGTAAAATGACTTTTGGAACATTATATATAAATATATAGCCCTGGCTTATAAATAAAGCTATGTTTGCGTCTTTTTACACATATAATAGTTATTGGCTTTTTTATTGCTAAATTTAAAACAAATAAAACCTTGAATTGTAAAAAATTGAATGCAATGAATGTACAGATTATTGGCTACAATAGGAGTTAAAAATTAAAAAGTGGTGATAGCCTGATTGGACTTTCTCTCGAGAATGTATTGATCTCTTTTTGATGTGCAATATCTGAGAAAAAAACCTACATTGATCTACACCTGTAAAATTTCTCATTGCTTAGATATACGTTGTAAAAAATATGTATTTAGTATCTAGTAATATACTCAAATGAATGTTATTTAATATTAATTAAAATGTGTTTCATTTTACTGATGTTTTTCTTCCCTTCCCACTCATGTATTATTTAAATTAGAATTAGATTTCACTTTCTCCCAGGCAAACATTTAAAAAACAGAACATGGAATCCCATATCTATTGTAGGATAAAAATAAGTTAATAGCTCACTTCAACAAATATAATTGGCAGTGAACATTTTTTATTTATTTTAAAAATTAGATACTGGCGGAGATTTCAAGAATATAGAAAAAGTTAAATTCAACCTAAAACTTAAAAAACAAACAGCAGCAAGTATGAAAAAAATCTATTCATGTTTTTGAAAAACAATTGGGAGTTGAAAATGAAAAAAGTGTGCAGTGTAGTATTGAGGAACAAATAAAATAGTTTAAAAAATGTTTTAAGTTGAACGTTATAATGAAAATAAAGATAATAATGATGTTGATAAAGTACTAAACGCTAAAAAATAATTGTACTCTAAAGAGAAATTGTTGAAGTTAAAATTTGATAGATATTGTATATTATTGACGATCATAAAGGTACCATTTTGTACGTTATATTAAATAAAATACAAAATTCTCAGTTTAATAAAGGTATTTTTAATACGCTTGTATCTCTTGTACGCAAACAGTAAATTAAATCATATACAACCTCAATCAAAAGTTTATTAGAGAATATCCGCTTAAAAAAGATAATATTAACTCTAATAACAAATCCAACCCTAAATTTTAAATTTGTATCAAGCGAGGGGCCGAAGAACGCAGTAAGAGCCCACTTCAGATAATTTAATATCCTGATTGGAAACATCATATACCAACCAGATAACAAATTATTCATCTGAAATGATTATTTTAATATTCGGCCTACAGCCCCTTCTATTCACCGTGGAAATTCGAAACGGCAATAAAAGTATATTTTCATTATTTAAGACGTCATTTATGTATTTTTCGCTTTCTAAATGTTAATAATAAACCTTGTGCTCTGTACCGTTAATTTTGAATTTCCTGTAGGTAATTGTAATTGTCAAAAGATACACCACTCGACAATTCACTTTTAAAAGTAAAACACTTATCTAAACAAGCGAGATTTTACCTGTTGTACAAACATAATAAATACATACATATCGTTCTATTCTAACAATAATATGTAGTACGGCCCGAAGGAAGATTATCTCCAATTTGTAATATTTAATAGTTTGTAGTATCGATCATTTAATCCTGCGTAAGATACTTGAAGGATGAATGGCAAGGGGCTGTACCAATAGTTGTAAATATCTGAAGGCGGATGTTTGCTTGCTCAACCAAATAAATTTTGGTTTGACCATACAATGGGATTTCACTTTGTAATAGAAAGGTCGGAGCTTTGACAGGGACGTAACAATGACAATTTAGGAGGGAGTTACATCATTTATTAATGCAGAACTTTATAATCAATTTATTGTCTTCAGTAGGATCTAGGTACTTCTGATTTACCAGGATTTGTTCATTCAAAGGCTTTCATAAATCCTTCGAAGACTGTCTTAAACTTTGTTAAACTATAAAAGACATCACCTACGTTTATCTAACAGGCCTTTTGACAGACAACTGTCATTTGGATCATCATATGGTAAGATTTAGGCTGTCGGAAGGTTTTGTTCATCAACCGCACCAGACCTGAAATATTTATTATCCACCAAATTGGTTTTGTGGTGAAATATGAATAGGTATGACTCTTGACAGTCTCGGTGGAGAGCCAAATTGACACAATCACCAAGAACCTTACCTAACTTAGGTAGATATTGTTTATAAAAAGAGTTACTTGCAATTGTACCATATTCCTTTAGTAACGAAAGTATAATAGAGAGTAAAGTGATTGGAGAATTGCTGTTGAAAATTTTCCATAAATTATAGAGAAAATTACCCTCCTGTATTAAAAATTCCATATGAAGCGGGATCTTATCGCGATAAGATGCCGCTAACTATCGAAAAGACGCCGCTAACTATCGAAAATTTCCCTGTAGATAAGTAACTATACCAACGAGTGTTAAAATTGCGCATTATTTTTCATTATGACATATGCCAAATCTTAAAATTCGTTGAAATGTCGCGATTTGGACCAGATTCTTCAAGTTCTATTCAATAAAAAGTTACCGCAAGTAAACCCAAAAATATAATACTTTTATTTCTTCTACTCGAGAAATATTCGTGCATCAAAATAAACCTGATAATTTTTTATTCAAGCATGTTGTCAGTAAAAACTGCATTCGGTTATTTTCATATTTTGTTAAAAAAAATAAACTCATGCAGTTATGGTTTATTTACGATAAAAAGACGATGACGTCATTTTTAGTTACTTTCCTGCTCATCAGAATAAATATTAATTTACCAACCGTAAATACAACTTATCCTCAACAGCCAGGGCAATTTACAGCTAACGGGTTAGCAAAACTTCAAGACGTTGTCAGATGAACTGGTAAAATTCCCCAGTTTGTTTTGACGTTTATTGACATTCGATCATCGTCTAATGTTAACAAGTTTTTTTGGTGCTTTTAAATTCATTGCTTCTTTAAGATTGAAAAAACAGTTATTGTCATTACTAATTATTTAGGCTAATCTGTAGTGTGTAGTTAATAAAATGCCGAAGTAGCTGAACAGTAAATGTCAAGAGATGGTAACATCTTTGCTGAGCTATTTTGAACGAAATGGGGGCCCGCTTACTGCTGTAAGAGACGTAAGTAATAGTATTCGCTATTTGTATTTATTATTATTAATATTATTCTTACATATTTAAATGTAAATTGTTAAATGTTTTTAATGTTAGGTTAGGTTAATTAAACTTGATATATTTTTCATTCATAAATTGAAGTAATTATATTGTAGAGAGTTGCAGAAGCTTTACAACTTAGCGTTACCACTGTTATCCGTATTGCCGCCAAGAATATTAAAGATGAACAGCCTAAAAGCCCACCTAAAAAGAGACAACGCATAAAACCTACTGTTGAAATTGATAACTTTGATCAAAATGCTTTCCGAAATGTATGGAAACAGTGAGTATATTGAATTCACTGTTTTATTTTATTCACAATTTACTAACACAATATTTTTTCAGAGGAACACATAACCTTGAAAACTTTCAGTGAACTTGGGAGAGCCTGCCACAATTGTAATGGATATTTCATTCTTCGGATGCGAAGGAATTTTTTTGCGCTAACAATTTTTTGTTGGCTGGTTTATCAATGTTTACCATTCAAATATGTTCCATATTTTTTGCAATATACAGATGCTTACAGTTTTTTTTTGTAAGATAACATTTTTAGTGCGATCATTTTAACATTCAAGGCATTTGATTTTTACGATTTTAAGTGCAAACATGAATCGTCAAGTCATAAGTGCAAGAATAGTGGCTTTAGTTGAAGAAGGTCATTCTCAAAGGTTCGTGGCAAACAGAGTTGGCGTTTGGCAAAGTGATGTGTCTCGTGTATGGAACCGGTATCTCCAGACCAATTCTTTTCGTCATATACCTAGAAGCGGTAGAAGGCGTGTTACTAATCAGCGGCAGAACCGCTATATCCACTTAACTATCCGAAGAAACCCGACCATGGTAATACCAGCACTCCAAAGAGATTTGAGACATGCGTTGGGAGTTCAAGTATCGATCTCGACATTACGAAGACGAATACTTGCGACAGGTTTGAGGTGTCGCCGACCATTAAGAGTGCCCAGACTTCAACCTGAGCACAGAGTTCGCCGACTACAGTGGGCTCAAGAACATGTGGCCTTGCCTGAAGAATTTTGGAATTCGGTGTTTTTTTTCCGACGAGACAAGGATTTGTTTGGTACAAGATAGCCATCGAATACGTGTGTGTCGGGATCCAACGAGAGTTGCTCAGCTTGCCCATGTTCGCCCCGTGCCGCCCTTTAGAGGAGGAAGTGCTATGTTTTGGGCTGGTATCATGTTAAATGATCGCACAGAATTAATTCATGTGGAGGGAACGATGACTGGTGATAGGTATCTCAGAGAGATTCTTCATCCTCTCGTGAGACTATGGCGCGCAGATGTTGGCAATTCCTTCGTTTTTATGGACGATAACGCCCGACCTCATCGGACCAGAGCTGTAAATGAGTATCTTGAAACTGAAGGGATCAATCGTTTGAACTGGCCTGCCCTATCTCCTGACATGAATCCCATAGAACATGCTTGGGACATGCTTGCCAGGGCAGTGGCAGCACGCAGAAATCCACCCAGGAGTGTACAAGAGCTTGTTCATGCGGCCCAAGAAGAATGGCGAAATATTCCTCAACAGAATATCAATGATTTGGTAAACAGCCTGGGCAGGCGACTTCAAGCTTGCATAAATTCTAGAGGTGGAAATACTCTTTATTGAAAGTTCTCATGCAGGTTCTCACTTAACCTTTTCTTTAAAAAGAATCAATTTATATTTAATTTATTTAATTTCTAAGAATACTTTTTATGTTTAAAGCAAGTTTATTATTGGATAATAAAAATTTTTGACAAATATTCCCTTTTTTTTATTGAAACTAATTATTTGATTAATCTCTTATCCATTTATAATGAACACATTTTTTTTTCGGAGATTTAGGGTGATGCAAAACTTTTGAATCTATGGGTAGATATTGTATAAAGAAAATTTTTTTAAATTTGCATAAAGGTGATTGATTCCTATTAGCGTAAACCCTTACAGTGCTCTTGAAGATGGTTCTATAGAGCACAGAATAAGGTATAAGGACCTACAGTTCGTCATTTAACCTTCTTCTATGTAAAATAATTGAATGTTAATTCGAATACAGAATGATTGGTTACTTTCCTGTATCTTATCCATAGTTTTTCATGAATACATATTTGTATTAAATTAATCACGCCTATCATACAAGCCTTTTATTTTTAAATAAATATTTTTGACTTACACCCTACGAGGCACGGAACAATGAAAAAGAAGAACTGTCAATCTAACATCAGATTGACTTTTCCATAGTTTTCGTTAAGTAAAGGAAAAAACTACAGCTTGGCAACATCACAATATTTTGTTTTGCAACGTCATCGTCTTTTTATCGTAAATAAACAGACAACCTATCATAAAAAATTATCGGTGATTTTGATGCAATTGTGTAATTACTTCCGATAAGAGAGGTTTCCTAAGTAGTGAGATATGTTCATACACTACAAAAATAATGAGCAAAATTTTCTGGGAGACTGAATTTGAGTGAATTTGAATTAAAGCTTTTTGATAAAAACAAAAAATGTTTCATCAATCACAAGCTACTGGAATGTCGCCTGTAGCATCAATAAATATCTCTAACAATAAAAAAGAAAGACCATTGATCGCATAGAACATCAAATTTACTAAATCTTCCTAATTCCTCTTTTTGCGAGTCCTATAAAAAAATTGAAAAGCATCTGACGTAAATTCTGCGTATTCCCACATCTGTCAAAAGTAATTTGAACATCTTAGTTGGATATTTCACTTGTGCAACTAGTTATAGAAAAAAAACTGGGCGGTTAAGCCACTTAAAGCGATCGCACAATACCCAACAGATAATCACTGTAAAAGGCTACGTAGAAATAGGTAAGTGCCGTGTGTGAGGCTGAACTATTTATTAGTACAGGAAATATATATAATATATTATATATGATTATAGAATATACAAAGACAATATAACAGCCTCCTATAACAGCGAATCTCAACTGGTACACTGATGGCTCTAAAACAGACTCTGGAGTAGGAGCCGGAATATATGGGGTACAAGAGAAGATCACGATCTCTCTAAGCCTAGGGAAACATGCTACTGTCTTTCAGGCAGGGGTAATGGCGGTGCAATGCTGTGCAGAAGAGTTGATGAGACAGGAGGTGGATAATCAAAGAATCGTCATCTACTCCGACAGCCAAGCAGCACTTAAGGCGATACGCTTATAACATCAAATTTGGTGTGGGAGACTAGGTAGTCATAATAGAGTGACCCTAGCCTGGGTACTTGGTCACCAAAGAATAAAAGGCAATGAAAAGGCCGATGAATTAGCCAAGCAGGGAGCAACGGAGGTCATGATAGGACCAGAGCCTACCTGTGGAATTGCTAAATGCCTAATTAGAGAGAGCATCCACAAATGGATAAACAACCAGGCGTTGCGCTGGTGGTATGAAACCCCAGGACAAAGGCAGGCTAAATTATTCCTTAAAAGCCCTTCGGCCAAACTGTAACACGACCTACTATGTCAAAGTCGAGAAACGACGAGGATGATGGTGGGAATGCTGACCGGACATTGCAGGCTGAGGAAACATATGCACACAATTGGTCTAGCAGATGACAGCCTATGCAGGTTCTGCTAGGAAGATGAAACCGCGGAGGACATACTCTGTGAGTGCGAATGCCTATAGCAAGGTTGCGGTTTCACTTAGTCGGAGAAGAAAAACCAGGGCAGAGAGCTATGCAAGGGAGGCGGTATCCAGGCTATTAAGTCTAATAAAAAGAATAAAGCTAGATATCCAGATCTAAATATAGGGAGGACCACAATAGATCTGCAAAGGTCGCAGTGGGATAGGACGAAGAGCCACTTCAATTCTAATCTAAATCAATCTAATGATACCAATTTATATAAAATAAAATCGAGCGCCTTTAACACATCCTTGCTAACTGCGAAGATGAACGTCATTTCTTCTGGTAAAATTATGATATTCTTCGATAGGATCAATGAGATCTTCCTTGTTTCATCATTTCGGTTTCTACGCCCGCCAACATTTTTGAGCAGTTCGCATACCAGATATGGATACAACAACTTTGAGCCTCTCATGAATGTCCCATCACCAGATATCTATTTAAAACAGTTTCAAAACAAGAGAATTTTGGTTTAAGATGGATGGCAGCATGGCTGCTGTTGATTTGGGTTGACAGTTGTCCCTCCACCAAGGCCAAATAGGCGGAGCCGTATTTGACATACTATTAGACGTTTAGAAATATCTTCTAGTAGAATTATGTTATTTAGTTTTCAACTAATGACTAAGTTCCTAAATGAGGATAAACCAGTCTTGGCAGTCTTTGTCTGGGGTTTGGTTATATGATAATTCACTTAAGATGAATGGATGATGCCTTAGCAATGAAAAGTGCTTTTGCTATGATACAGCCTTTATAACAAATATAAAATCATATTATATAATTACATGTTTTACTACCAGCTTGTAAATAAGATTTGTTTACTTTTATGACAGATTAGAGAGTACACACTGTGAATAGCAACAATTTGGTCTATTATAGCAAAATATTTTGCTTAGCTCAAGAACAGTTACAAAATTAATAAATAAAAATTTGCAATCCTACAAAAACTAATACATTTCATATATTTTTGACTGTACTATAAGTATTGAGCGGTGAACTGTGACAGTTAAGCGGCATCCCGTTGGCAAAAAGGAGCAGGAGTATAAGGAATTCGGATCTGGACGATACGCAACTCTCAATCAGGGATGTAATCTGCTTAAGGATATTAACAGAGGTTACTGTTGTGAGTGACCATTCGAGAGGAATAAAATATCTAATCTTACTGACACAAATGCTGTGTTTTGTGTTGTGTTGCTTTACACATGAAATGGTTTTTGGTTTTTATTTTTAAGGAAATATTCACGTTCGTAGACACATGTGGCCTTTTGCCAATAAACCGCCTCACCTGGTATGCTGCTAAAATTATTGTCAATGGAAATTGTTGGCCGGTACTATAAAATGAGTTCTATACGCATTTATATCTATTTAAAAAAAACCTTTGCTGTATATCACTCATTCCCAAACAAATCAAAAAGTATATTTTTTTAGGAAACACATTTTAAAATAAATAAATAGTAAGTAACTGTGCTCTGTGTGGTGAAAGTGTTACAGGAAGAACAAGATACAGACTAAGTAGAAAGGGAATCATTAAAAAAAACACCTCCTCACTTCTTAGAAATCAGACTCCCTGAAACATGCCACAAGTCGGAGTATTATGACAAAGTATAACTTTTCAAATAAATTCGTTACGGAGTTAAGCAACAAGAAGAAATAGGATCCAAATAACAGACTTGCAAAGAATGCCAGTCAATGGTACACAGGTGGCTAAAAAGCAGTAGGAGGAACTGGGATAGGAGTGTTCGGGCCAGAAACCAAACACTCTGAAAGCTTGGGAAAAACCCCAAGTATCTTTCAAGCGGAAATCCACGCCATAAGAAAGTGCGCCCAGTTCAATATTGATAAAGGATACAGAAGACAAATGATTATCATAATGTCGGATATTCAAGCAGCCATTAAAGCACTGAGCTCTTGTGTAATCAGTTCCAAAATGGTGTGGGAATGCCTAGACAAACTCAATGAACTATGGATTCCAGGACACACTGGGATAGAAGAAAATGATATAGCAGATGAACTAGCAAAGAGGGGGACTGAAACACCTTTCTGGGGGCCTGAACCCTTTTGCGGAATCAGCCCCAATGTAATATTGGAAGAAATAGGTAAAGTCGAGAAAAAGAGAATATCTGACCATTGGAAACATCTAGTAGGGCTTATACAATCAAATATTCTTCTGGGTGACTACAACCTGTTGAGATCAAATGAATACATAAGTCAAAGTAAAACTGAGCTAAGAGTTTTAACAGGGATCCTAACGGGACATTGTCGCCTGAATGGGCACCTGAAAAAGCTCAAAATAGGGAGGAAGAAAAATGTAGATTTTGTGGCTTGGAAGAAGAAACCTCCATCCACATACTCTCTAATTGCACAGCACTTCAGAATCCTAGAGCTCAGCACCTGGGAGATTACTGGATAGAAGATGAACATTTACCTAAGTTGAAGCCTGCAGATATCCTAAAATTCCTCCGGGAAATAGGACTAAAGGAGCTTATTTCTGAGACTTTCCTCAGAAACTAAGTATTAGAAGTAAGGGGGCACAATATATCTTTTAGGTATCAGTGAATGTCACCCCAAAATATATACATACTTACATACAGCTGTGTTCTCTCCATGTTAAATTATTAAATTAAATTTTTATCTTAGATATTTTAGAGCTGTTAAGACACAGATTATACACAAGTGTCATCAGCAAATAAAGTGAATTTACTATTCATTCATGTCTGTGGCATCGTTAATGAATACCAAAAAAAGAATTGTAGTCTTGTAATATTTATTATCATACTACCTCTACCTACTTAGAGTATTAAGAATAGATTCTACAAAGTAACAGTCCAAACAGTAAATTCAATTTTAATTATTGTTTTAAAAATGAGTGTGGGTTAATCTTTCAGCTTATTTGACGCTCATTATTATAAAATAATTAAATACCTTTATGTTAGCAGCAAAATTGTGTATTATTAAGTATTACTGATTGAATTAGGTGCTAATAAACTTCAATTGATATAAAAGATCAGCGATACAACGGAAGAAAAAACAAAATCCTCAACACCTGCATATTTTCTCTGAAAGTAGAAGCAAGTGGGTGTACGATACGGAGGATTAAGACTTAATATCAGGACAACAGTATTGAAGTTCACAGTTTCCACTCCGACACCCCTTAACAATATTTTCACAGTTCAGCAGATGCGTAAGGATTTCAACATCAGTGTATTCGCATCGTGTTATTCATAAAAGATAGCGCGCCCTATGCCCCCTTATTTTTAAATTCAACATATATTTTATTAACAGTAGCTTAAACTTGATAAATTCAATTATTACGTTCTTTGGCTTTGGCACTCATTAGGGTAGAAATATTCATCGCGTTATTATACTACAGACTACAGCTTAACCAACGCTCCAAGAATGAATAAAAACCAGTAACGTGTTAAAATTAAACGTTCTTAACATTTTCTTGGCGGCCATAAAACATGAATCTACGCGCATAAATGGGTATAAAACTGTCATTATGGTTCTAGCTTACTCTTAACTCTCTTTCTATGACATTCTTCCATATTTCAGTTGACACGACATGTCCGCCAATTGACAAGTTGACACTAATGACAGTAGCAAACGGAGACGCTCCGAGCGTTACCAAAAAGAATAGGAGGCTTGGCCTTTGTGGTTTAGTAAACTTTCTTAATGAAATGCTATAATAGCACATTTAGGGCAAAGCTCAATACTTTGCCGTATTTACCAAAATATGTTCAAGGGTCGTATACCCATACAGCACTCTTCGTACTAGGGACGTACATTTTAGGTCCATTTTACGTTGGTACGTACCGGGATCAAAATGTACGTACCCAACTGTACGTATATGTACGTACACAGCGGTGTAATGAATTTTTGAAAATTTTCTAATCAATTTCCTCTTTTAGGTTATAAAAAACCGAAAAACGGCTAAGTTTGAGAATTCTTTTGAATATTTTTATTAGTATTTGAAAAAAATAAACGTCGCCGGTCGGTATCGAGCCCATGGCCGTTAGATCCGAAATCCGATTTATTTACCTCTATGCCACCACAGCTTAAAACATTTTGCAAGTCAGACCAAGTAATGGGCTTGTTCAAGAAAATTTTTTTAGTTAATAATAGAAACTAAAACTCATTTTAAACAGATTCCCAAAATTTTAGATTTTTCCGCGAACGTTTAAACCCTCAAATTAATTAAAGAAATTGGATTGAACGAAAACGGGGCGTGGTTACCTGTGACGTCACACTGCATATGCTATACCTAACCTACCTAAACGCCGCGAGTCGAGAGCTGTGTATTGTGTATATTGTATCGTTTTGTGTAAGAAAAAAAACGCCGGAATGTTGACTGTACCTACTGTTTTGTTATTTCATTGTGAAAAGAGTGAGAAAAAAGTGGTAAATGAATACTATTGGATTCCCGACTGTCCTATCACATCCAAGAATGCACCAGAAAAATATATATACATTAAAACAGTGAGCAGTGGAGCAGTTAAATTAAAACCTTGAGTACCTAGTACCGAGATTGTTTGACTGTTTAAAAAATAGAGTAACAATGAGTTCAAAGCCACGGTCACAGTTTTTACAAGTTAAGCTCAGAAAATAGAGCCTCTGATGATTATAAAGTAGAGGAAGAAAATCAAATGGATAACACACGAATGGAACCTATATCTCGGGAAATAGGGGTTCAGGCTTGCATTAAGGCTTATGTACGTTCCAATCAATGAGGAGCGAGGGGTTTTATATATGGAAAATGGCTAAAAAGAGAAAATGTACTAGCAATGAGATCGTTCCAAAAAAATCGTGAATGGAAAAAGACGGAAAACCCAAGAACGAAGAGTTTTCAATAACCACTAGCGGTCCTTCTTCTACATTTAGCTCGTCAGAATTAAGTATGTCAGAACCGAATAGCTCATTTTATCTAGACACTAATAGGTCAGACGAAATAGAATATTTTATTTGATAGAAAAAAAATCCAAAGCTTTATTTGGGAGTTCCGAGTCATTCATTATTTGTCGTGAGCTTGTTAACTAAAAAAATGTGAGCTGGACAAGCTTGATTTCTTTTGACCATTGAAAAATATCAAATTGAATTTACCTTATAGGATATTAGGAGACGATTTTGGTGTGGCACTTTCCAGAGTATGTAGCATTATACAAAAAAACTATACCGTTATTAGCCAGTTACCTTTACTCATTTGTGCAATTTAAGAAAAGACTTCCTACTAAAATGCCATTAGTTTAAAATTCGCGCTCAACCAAAAATGACTGATGACATAACGAGTAAGTTCATAATATATCGAAAACTGACAGTGTACTTGTCAGTCAGACGACGGAGTAAACGCTTCTCGTGGTGCGTTTGTGAATTATTTTTAATTTTTGTCTTAAATTTGGCTAGTAGTGGAAAAAATTGTATATTGAGATGAAATTTCAATCAATAAAATTATCACCGCATTTATTGTAAAAATCAAAATTTTATTAATGACATTTAAAAAAAAATCAATTGGCATGTTTGTCAAAATTGAAGGTTGGGTCGAAAAAAATGGAAGAAGTGACAGTGATTGAGTGAGTTTGACAAGTGTTTTATCTTCGGATAACGAACCCTAAAATTAATAAACATATTGTAATTATAGGATAGTTATTAAAAATAAAATTATCACCACAATTGGCGCCCAACGTGGAACACTTGACTCAGTGACAGAAACGGGTTATAATTAAAAGAATAACATCTGGGGATTTTGGAAAATTTTACAATGAATGAAGAAAAAATTGACATTAATAATTTGACTGAGGAAGAACTCAAAGAACTTTTAAAATTAAGAAACTTGGGCACAAAAGGAAGTAAACAAACATTAGAAGAAAGATTAACTACAGCCATGGAAGAGGAATAAACCACAAGA
>CAJUYH010005305.1:0-23745 GCA_910591685.1 Galerucella tenella
ACTAAATCTATAAGAGTACCTCCACCTGTTCTATTGGGCCTCGTATACTCTGTAACTATATTTTTTAAACCAACATCAGTGAATATATGTTTTAGCCTTGTGCTGTAAGTATCTGTGTTTAGCATATCAATATTGAAGTCCCCAGCAACAATAATTGTTACACTTTTATCACATAAATGTTCGTCGGCCCATGCTGCAAAGCTCTCCGAGAATAATGCACAGCTAGAACTAGGTGACCTATATAGAGCAACAATTAAAAATTTCGAATTTTGAAACATTACTACTATTGACATGATCCAATAAACCTTTTGAACACAAAAACTAAAAGACTTTAAAACTTTAATCTCATTTCTGACATATATTACAACTCCTCCAGTATGCCTGCTGTTACTGTCCACTCTAAAATGGACATTAATATCTTTGAGATCAATTAAATAAATATAATATATTGTGATAAATGAAAGAAGTTACATAATTACTTGCAAAAGTCACAGATCCAAGTATCAAACTCTGGACCAGCACAATCATAATGTGCCCAGAGCCCACACATCAATTAGACACCGACGACTGTCCATATTTGGATTTTTATACTAGTTCAAACTCTTCTCAATATTTTTCAAAGTTACAATATTTCAATGACAAAAGATCACAAAATGGTGAAACAAACATAATACCGATATACTAAATAGTATAACACTTACGTAAACAAACATAACAGCTGGTAATACTCGTTTATTACTCACCTTTAAAATTTTCTGCACGACAACAAAACAAAACACGCCTGTCACACGTGAAGCATTCGCGCAACTGACTCGATGGTGTGGGTGCGATAGTTAGTAGACCGAATGAAACAGAAGATGGTCGAGTGTTGCGTTTCATACTTATAGACTTAGAGAAATGAAGGCATTCCATATTAGGATACTATTCTATATTTGGTGACTTTCCTCTATTATTCAAAAATATTATTTCAAAAGAGCGGTCATAAAATTCATACAAAAATTACATAGGTTTTTTACGAGATTTTGACACAGCAAATTCTTCAATGAAATCTGAAAAATCTATTGAGCTCATTAGTTCATTTTCGATTGACAGTAGCGAGAGTGGTGATAATCTATTATATCCCATTGCAGAGCGATATTTGTTTTTAATGTAACTCGGGGTACTGAAAGATCTTTCACCCTCACAATAATGAAAAAAAAATAAGGTTTATGAAAAGTATAGTACTTTGGGGCTCGATTTGGGGCCCCTCATACCACGGGGCCCAGGGCTTTAGCCCCCAAAGCCCCCCCCTTAATCCGGCACTGTAAGCTTAGAATATCTATGGCGAGTTTAAAATTTAAGGCTCAATTAGTTAAAGTTCAGTTGCACCAATGTTTTGGATCTGCTTCTTAGCTGCAAAATACAAAGAGGTTATTGAAAATAAGAAAACTGATGGCCTGTCTGGGCTTACAAACTGTCCGGATACTCCAAATAATCTTCTAGCATTTCTACGAGTTGTAAAACAGTTGGCTTTGGCAAAAGGTTTTTTCATCCAATTCTTCATAATAGTTTTTACGGTTGTACCGTCTTTTTGGGAATCCATTTTCAAGAATATCCTATACTTCCAGATGATCCTCCATAAATTTCCTTCTTCAAAAATAAAAAAA
Source organism: Galerucella tenella (assembly GCA_910591685.1). Lineage (NCBI taxonomy): Eukaryota > Metazoa > Arthropoda > Insecta > Coleoptera > Chrysomelidae > Galerucella > Galerucella tenella. The sequence goes on from CAJUYH010005305.1 coordinate 1,647, forward strand.
AAACACACACACTTCAAATTGGAAGACGGAAAACGAAAACCGTAAAACAGAAAAATAATTGACATATATGTCAATGAAAATACAAGAATGTAAAGTCGCGTCCACATTATGTCGAATGGTGTCGATCGACAATCGACTACTGTAAAACTGCGTCCACATTATGTCGGGCGACCATCCACACTGGATCGACATTGTCGATCGACACCACTCGACATAATGTGGACGCGACTTTAGGTTAAAAATCTCCACATTGAGAACAAGTGGAAAATACGCGGACGATTTTCTAAGCTTAGCTCTGTGCAGCTTAAAATGACCAGTTGTTCATGGTGCAAAACAAAACTTTCTCAAAGCTCCACTCAACTTTAAGTCTACTTAAATATCAATTGGTGCAAACGGCCATTACCTTGACTGCTCATCAAAAAGTGAGAAAGACAACGGCCAGCACTGAACAGTAGTTCATTTTTTAATCTTATCAAGGTCATTATTATTGATACACCTTTTTACGATGTTTGTTCAACGTATTTACTATAAAAGTGTTTGCAACTAAATAAAAGTGTTTACAAAAATGTTATGTGTGCGTAGACATCTAATTAGGTTTAATGTGTTTACGAAAAAAATATATTATTCTTGCTTAATTACTTATTTAACAACCCATATAAATCAGTAAGTATCAGTTCATTGGATATCTGATGGTATACAAGCAAACAAATGGAAAAAAGATAACTAGTATAAACAAATAGTATATACGCCAAGGTGGTGAAGAATATTATTTGTCCACGACCACCTAATAATAAGTCAATATTTTACCTCCTAACTAAAGGTATATGGTACCCATATATCAACTGTCGTGAATTATCGTTCATAATACACTGTAGTGTTGAATAGATGAGGCTTTTACTTGATGTAGATCCATAGTAAGTTATGAAATCAAACAATTTTATTTTGTAAAATCTACATTTAATTTTTACAGTGATTTAAATAAATAATTAATTCTGAATCGCAATATTTATGTAACAAAAACAGTTTTATTTCTGATGTTCTGTTTCCAATTGTTGTTAGTTGTTAAAATAAATGTTTGTAATATTTTGTGTACCAATTCCTTTTTGAAGAAGGCACTCTTTTTCATCGCTTAAAAATCACAATTATCTGGGCCACTTCCAAAGGTAAGTAATCAAAACTATATATAATGTAATTACAAATACCCATATGTAAAACCTCTCACATCTACATAAAAACGCAAGTTTTTGGTAAAAGTATATCGCGTGGTCGTAGGAAAAATAGTGTGCATAACTTGTGCGAAAGTGATTTTTCACACTTGTTCATTATTGTATTGATATAGTAATTTCCTTCTATTTTTTTTTGCAACCCTCTGAGCTCTTCTACAATCCAATCCAATTCTTATGATTTAAATTTACAATACTTCCTTTTATCCCTTTTTAAAATTCCAGATGATAAAAATGACAATAATAATTGAAAAACCGTAAGTTTGAAAATTAAACGAGAATATTTTTGATGGATTTCAAAGCGAGCGAGTAAATATATAGAAAAAAAAAGAGACAGATCCATCCGTTTTGGGTGATGACCTGAGATTCGCTATCATTTTTCTACACCACTAGCCCGGTTGTCACTGCCAAAGTCTGATAACCGTTTGGTGAAACGTACGGCCGGCCGCCTTGTGTGTACCGCTGATAAGACGCGTGCGCAATATCAGAGAAAATGAATTTTCCCAATGCAGAATTGCTGGTGTCGCCCGATATGTCACTCACTCGATCATCGGCGAGTGACTTTATTGCAAAGCAAAGGTGTGAAAATGTTACGAGGGAGAGAGAGCTACCAACCCTACGGTCAGTGGCGGCGCACTGTAAATTATTTTTACGATAAAATTAATAAAAAATTAACGTCGAAATACTCAAAACTGTTACAAAATATTTATCCTTATTTTAGTCCAATTCAAATAAACAATTTCATGAAAATTACAATTTTTTTCGCTTTACACTGACAATCAACTTTGGAGCCGTCCTTCTGTAGACTCTTCTCATCTTGTGGAAGCTGTTAAGGATCGTACAGGAATTCCTTTACTTTCATATGTTCCAGGAGCTGTTGGTGATCGGCTGGTATTTCTTCCAGAATAGTAAGAGATAGTTAATACATTAATTCTTCTCTAGAATAAGAAGAAAGAGCTGAGTATATGCTTCGTCGCCGTCCGATTCGTTCCCATTTTGATCCATGCTGCGGTTAATAACACCAGGTGCACCTGGACGTACAAATGTTCCAGGAGCTGTTGGTGATGGTCTGGCATTTCTTCCAGTAGTGTAAGATATAGTTAGACTATTATTCTTCTCTAAAAGAAGAAGAAAGAGCTGAGCATAAGCTTCGTCGCCGTCCGATTCGTTCCCATTTTGATCCATGCTGCGGCTAATAACACCAGATACACCTGGGTGTACAAATCGTGTACAATGCTTGTGGAGAATGACGCGTGCGGTTTCGATCGCATATTTCGTCGGTAATAACGCATCGCTATGCGATGTGGACGCTTGTTTTGATGGCGGATCCAAGCGTCAAAAATGTCACGTCGAAATCTTGGTATATTCATGATTTCAATAGCCAACTACATGTAAATACATGTACTGATAAATTGACCAGTCACTAACAATTGCTATAATGCACGACAAGCGTTTTTCACAGCGATATAAACGTTGCGTCTGGATCACAGCGTTTATATCGCCGCGGTCATATCATAAGAAAAGGTTGTCGTTAAGGTGTAAAACTGCGCTAAGAGTTTTAACAGGGATCCTAACGTGACATTGTCGCCTGAATGGGCACCTGAAAAAGCTCAAAATAGTGGAGGAATGCAGATTTTGTGGCATGGAAGAAGAAACCTCTATCCACATTCTTTACAACTACACAACACTTCAGAATCCTATAGCACAGCACCTGGGAGATTACTGGATAGAACAGGAACATTTACCTACGTTGAAGCCTGCAGACATCCTAAAGTTCCTCCGGGAAAAAGGACTAAAGAAGCTACTAGTTTCTGAGACTCTCCTCAGCAACTAAGTAGAAGTAAGGGAGCACAATAAATCTCTTATGTCTCAGTGAATGTCACCCCAAAAAAATACATATATACCATACATACAAGGTTTTTTGGTCGCCTGTTTTGATGAAACAGAATTATTACAAAAAAGCAACAAATATATTGTTTTATTTAACGTTATTTTTGAATTTTAATGAAAAATGTTCTTAGAAAATATTAACATCTACTTAAAGTGACGAAGTTGTAATGAATTGATTTTTTGATACGGACGCTACTGTTCGGAGTTTGTTCGGGCGCTAAATAACAGGCGTCATGATCTGACATCTTTTAATGGATGGAACCCATACGATGATTTTCAACTTACAATATTTGAATTCTTACTTTTAGTTCAATAGTTGAGAACTATTTATTTGAAATACTTTAATTGCGATACATTCTTGAAATAATCTTTCTAAAAAAACTTCTACATTTAATGACCAGATATTTTGTTACAAAAATAAAATAGAGTTACAAATTTTTGGGCTTCTTATAAATAAAGACATCCTGCGTACATTATTGTAATGTTTTTCTTATTTATTTAAACAGTTTTTACCGTGGGATAAAATTATACACTCACCATGGCTAATTACTACTGATTTATTAAAGAAACACTTACACACTATAATAAACTTAATTTATATACACACTACTTAATGTCTATTAATTTATCTACACTCGGTGTAATAATTGTCCTAATTTATCTTCAACACTATTTATATTCACTTTCTGTTCACTCACTGAATACTGAAACTGTTTACCGATTCACTGTATACTGAACAACAACTCCACTCACTCGAAAACCCGCGTATATATAGTGTCTCGAATCTCTAGAACTTTCTTGACTATACCTCTGCGTATATTTTATAATTCGAGAACATTCGCGATAAACCATTGTACGCCTTCGAGAACAGTCTTCTTATTACCTGCGAATGAACCTTTCTAGAAAGGTCGCATTCATAGTTTGCGACAGGACCGGCTTCAGAATCAGTGAGCTCGTAACATTATTATTGTAAGTGAAATACAATCGTGATTGGAGCATTTTATAAAAAATAGCCATTTGTCTATCAAGAGCAGAAAGTAGTACTTTGGCAGTCGAGATGGAAATCTGTCGAGACTACCAAAGGACTTTCCGCTCGAAATACACACAAGATTTTTTCTACGATCACACCAAAATAAAATTAACTGCCATTGTTTGTACTTAGAAGTTTCCAGATTGCAACTTCGTGTACCTATGTACGTAGGCAACACTTATTACATTAATGTCAGATATTTTTCATATTTCCCTATTTCTCATTAAATTATTACGGAATATACTGTTGGATGCTTTAACATATTAGAAAATCAACTAAAATATCTTATTCTACAGTTTAGATTAAAATAACTACCAGCTCTTTTTTTTCTATAAATAAAATTTGGCGTGCGCCAAAGTTACTTTCTGCTTAAGAGCACCAATAATGTCAAATTATGACAGCTTGCTGAAAACATCAACTTTGCAGTTGCTTTTCAAGGCACAAAAGACGACTTCCGATAGTTGTCGTGGAAAAAAATTCTTATTTGAACTATTAAATTTCTCTCTGTATGTTACAGTTTTGAGCCACCCTGTACACTAAATATATGAAAAAAAAATGTAATTAAAACCTAATTAATTTCACATGAATTTCCATCTACTGCGATTTGCTTTACAAAAGCCAGAATTCTTGTCTCTCTCTTTCTCTCTTGATATATTTATTTTTATTATTTCTCCTTCCAATGGCCATTTATCAGATACTTATCAACTAAAATTGAAATGGATCAACACAAGCACAGTCATTATAACGAGAATAAAACGTAAAAAGTATCATAAGAGCTATCTTAAAATAAAACAGAAGCACCAATTTGAAAACAGACCAACACTTGTATTATTGGTAGGCAGAAAAGACCGATTAGTCGATCGATTATGTTAATATTGTAATAGATTTTTCATGCGTGTTATGATCGGTAGGTATTTATCAGACTAGTTAATCCGTTCGAATATATACAGATACGCTCGAAATGTTGCTTAGCCAAATAATTTGACCTGACATCTTGACCAGGATCATTAGATTGTAAAAAATTGTCACAGAAAGGGTTTTTTATTGAGAAATATAAAAATTTTATATGCTGTTTGTTTGGTTTAGTTTATTCTTTATTTCTCAGATTCACCAACTACGGGGGTTATCCGTTATTCACGAAATTGATTATGTTTCTTGGGGTGACATTTACTTTGACATATTCATCCATTTAACAGGTTGTATAGCTCATTTAATAACCAGGAGGAGTAATTTGAAAAGCCTTACTCACACCACTAAAAGTTACCAGATTAGTTACTAAAGGGTGTGTTCCGAAAAAGTACTCAACAGTCGTGTTCCAAATCTATTAAATATGTCTTGATTGATGAAGAAATCAACCACGCATAGTCATAAGTGAGTTTCTCGTCTGTCTAGTAGATTATTTAGATGTTAAACAGACATGAAATTGACCAGCATTATGTCACATGTAAAACTGTTTAGGTGTTTGATACTGTTTGATACAACTCGCCCTAAATCATCATCATATATATCTGTCAGAACTATCAAAATGAAAACTATCAGCTGATGTCAATATTAAGAAGTGTTGTGTGAAACTGGGCGGAATCTAACCAATCAGAGGTTTACAGAATTGCCAACTTGAATTCAAATTACTCCTCCTGGTTTTCAAATGAGGTATAGTCAGTCAGAAGAATCTCTTGATGGTCAGATCTTCTCTTTTTTCAGCTTTGTTTATTTCTCCCAATATTACATTGGAGCTGATAAGGGTTTCGGCCTCCAAAAATGTGTTTCAGTCTCCATCTTTCCTAGTTCATCTACTATTTGAGTTCCTTCTATTCCAGTGTACCCTGGAAGACATAATATATTGTTCTCGCCTAGTTCTTTGAGGCATCCCCACACCATTTTGGAACTGATTAAACAAGAAAATATGTTTCTTGTAGCTGCGTATAAATTTTCAGTTCATCATTAAAAAAATAATGATCAAAAAATATTATGTGATAAATTCCAGGAAAAAGGATGCCAAAAATTTAAATAATACCTTGGCACCTTAAAACACGATTTTCTATCAACATTTTCAACTCCCCTCGTAAACAAACTCATACAGGATATAACTTCCACATTCCAAAACGAATCATATCCCTTGGAGTGTGTACGAATATAATGCCAACCTCTAAAATGCGGGTCTGTCGTCACTCTCGTCACCCCATTCAAGGGTCCAAAAGTGTCATTGATTCCGGATGTCGCTATCCACATTATCTCAGTTATCATCAGCCGCGTCACGTGATACGAACACGTGCAAATATTCGCGGGTGGGCCCTTTCGTTATCGAAATCATTGTCTACGGTTTTTGTTTCTTCTTCTTCGCCTTCTGTTTCGTCGGATGGAACTTACTTACGAAAGTTAGACCAGTGCGGCGGCAGATTGAAATAGAAATGTTTATAATTTGGTTAAAGAAAAAATAATAAATAATGCCACAAGGAACTTACAGAAGATATTAATGACAGTTAAGGTTTGACATTTGACATAACTAGTGATAGAATAACAGAAATGAAATGGTGACTTGCCAACAATTCCTAGAATTATTGGCCACCGATATGTTGAGTATTCAGCTGAAAAGTCATTTCAAATTTCAAGATCTACGCTTCGGGGGTGTATTCATTATTTAAAACCCACATTTTGTTGGCCACACTGACCTTAGACTGAACTCTATTGGTAATATAAGTGTTACCGGAGAGTGTTAGGTTTAATAATAACAGACTGGCCTAAAAAGTTTTGACTGTAGAATCCGACAATCGAAGACCTTGTCGCTTCTTCGAAAAAGATCTCGCACCGGACGTGTCGTTCTACAGGCATCAGATATGGTAAATATGCAGTCCGTTCGTTAGGTATGGAAAAAAAACAGTAGCTTTATCTGGTTCCTTTTTTTTAATCGTACCTGTTAGATAAAATGCAAAAATTTATGAATTGAAGATGCATTTGAAGCTATTTAGCTCTTTAAGTTGGTAATTTTATACAAATATCAATATTTGTAAATGTCATGTTTGATTGGCTGAAAGTTGTGTTGGAGCACTTGATTTCATGTCAATATTGATTGATATTATTGACGATTTAGGAGCCCGACTAAAAATTTCTCACATATACAGGGTTGGGATAAAGTATGGAACCAAGTAAATATCTTTTAAACGAAAAGAACGATATTTATGAAAATTATTTATGAAAATGCATCTGATGTACATTTTTTGTTGATTATATACTTCCGGTTTAACCGGATATGCCATCAACTTCTTTAATTTGAATGGGACACCCTATATATTTTTACAGATTTTGAAAGAGCTTGTTATTTTGAATTCATATATACTGAGTTAAGTGTGAAAAAAAAATTAAAAACGGGGAATATAGCTGCACTTTAATCAACCACCTTTGAGATTTTCGCATTAGAGCAAAAAACAATTTTTTCTACTAACGTGCGGAAAGTAAATTAATAAATTTATTATAATGCTGCTATAATTTTTAATAAAAAAAAAACTTATTTTTCAATAATTTTTTGATGGCCCTGGTATAAGCCTCATCAAATGAATGTCAAATAATAATAATTAATTTGTTGATATGTATATAATGATTTATGATTACTTTTGGGTTCTTTCCGCATGCTAGTAGAAAAAATAGTGTACCTAACACGTGCGTAAAGTGACTTTTCCGCACGCGATTGCTGGCCGAACTCCGCTAAAGCGTCGTTCGGCCATCTGCAATAGCGTGCGGAAAAGTATCACTTTCCGCACTAGTTAGGTAAACTACTATTTCCTACTACCGTGCGCTTTAACCCACTTTCCCGCACGCATTTTATCTTTGAAAGTGTCACTTTCCCGCACTAGTGCGGGAAAGTAAAATTATGCAAATTTTGACCTTATTAGAAAGTTTTTTACTTCGGAAGTTATAACTATTCTTACACCAGGTGAATAAATAGTCCATCAAATAAAATCAACATGTTTTCTAGCTTTTTGTTGCATTTTTAATTTTCTGAAAATATAAAATAATGAAAATATTTTTATACAACCTTGTACATTCTTTAAAGTAGTGTCACAAAACAACTATCAAACCACCCGGGTTTGATATAAGAAAAAATATCAAATACAATTCTTCCATCTACAAATGACTTAAAATTGTTGCCGTCACCTTCATCGTCATCTTTATGTGACCTGCAAACGATGCCATCCTCATCAACGTCATTCACTCACCAGTTAACACCAAATAACTCCACTGGACCGCCAATTTTTAGTAATTCACAGAATGCAACAAATTGTGTTTCTAATAATAATATTTATAATAATAATTGATAATAATAATAATGGTTTTTGGTTTAAGTTTTTTATATGTATGTTAAAATAAAATAAATTTTGAAAAATGGGTTGATATACTTTTTTGTATATACGGTCGTAGAAAAAATAATGTTCCTAACTCATGCGTAAAGTGTCTTTCCCGCACTTGACCGCTTGCCCGAACTCCGCTTTGCGTCGTTCGGGTCAACTGCAGTCGCGTGCGGGAAAGTATCACTTTCGGCACTTGTTAGGAAAATAACTATTTCCTACGATCATATAGGAAAGTGACATATATCGCACTGTCTAGTTCTATGGAAAGTGGCCTTTATTCATACGCGTACGGAAGAAAAACTTATTCGTACGTGTATGGATAAAAAAGCTGTCAAATGAATTTTTATTAAGATTGACCACTGGCAAGCTGTCAAATATATAATTTTTAATTAGATTCACCTATGTAATATCTAAATTTGAAGCGATCTATTTGAAAAACGAAATTGTTGTCATTTTCTTGATTAAAAAAAATTTAGGGCGCGGTCGAGGATCGAACCCGCGTACTCTTCGTCAGTCAGTCAGTCCGATGTTGTACCAACTAAACCAAATCACCTGTTATCATAGTAGGAAAATGTAATCGTCTTGAAAGGTATTCATGATAAGTATGTATGAAGTATGATGATCAATAATAACTTCAATTTCTATAATTATCCAACCAATTAATAATTGTAATAACCTACCTATATTATATAGTTAAACTACATGAATTTTTGTCACTATTGATAGTTATTGTTAATTTCGAAATCAGTTATGTTGACTTTAATTGTAACATTTTGTGTATTAATATGTCAGATGTTGATTACACATTATGTGGTGAAATTATCACGTGATCGTAGGAAAAATACTGTACATTACTCGTGCGAAAGTGATTTTTCACACTCGTGTGATTGTCGCACTCGGCTCATGCCTCGTGCTACAATATTTCCCACTCGTGTGAAAAATGTCACTTTCCGCACACGTTATGTAATATACTATAGATAAACTAATAGATGTTGTTTGTATGCATAGTAATAAATAAACGAGTACTGTTTAGTACGTCTTTTGTTCTCCAAGTGTCAAATTCTAATTGACGGAAATAAATTTTACAATTCAGAATGGTTCAATTAAGTAAATAAGAGCATATTGAAATTTTAATGATGATCGGTTATGGTGATCGTATTAGAACCACCGTACACTAACTGCCGACAAGTAAATTCACTTCGTCGTTTTATGGGTTACCGAAAATTTCCTTACCCCTCCTATCGTCTGGCGAGTTCTGGCTAGTTTAAATCGAGTATTATGATAACAGACGTGTAAGGCGTACCAAAATTTTCAAACGTTCCGAAGCAAGTGAATTTACTTGTCGGTAGTTAGTGTACGGTGTTAGAACTAATGAAATGTGTCATAATTTTATTAATTTGCATCCGGAGAGAAATCCTATATCACGCTCTACAGTAACTAAAACATTACAACGTTTTAATACTTGGTATAAACTTGGTATAAAATCTACAACACTAGAATCTAATGGGAATCATTTTTTTTCTATTAAAAACTGCGGAAATTGAAATCAAAATATTGAATTGGAATATTAATTCCTCCATTCTGTAACTTCTTCAGCAAGCACTATTCTGCTGCAACACAAGTAGTGGAAAAACATTATTTATTACTGAATTGACACTGCATACAATATAATTGATTGTTTACTTTTAAATTGATCTAAATCCAATAGGCAGTCAACTGTATTTTAACTAAATCAATTACACTGGTTTTAGAAGTGACTAACAAACCGAAATAAGTTTCGGATGGATTTCATATACAGGTTGCGAAAAGTCTTATCACGACATATGATTTATACAAGTACGACAAGGAGGATTTGAGAAAAACTACTTGAAAGAGAGAGAAGAATAAAAGTTGGTAGTCAGCATTGGGTGTATCAGATTGACTATCCCCACTATGGGAGTAAATTCTATTACTAGTAGGTATATTCAGTATTTTCCCAATATGGCAAAAGATAAAGGAATAAAAGTTTAAATGCGAATTCTCTCTGTAAAGGACAGTGTTGCCGGATGAAAGTGTTAAGCTTTACCTAATTGTGCATGAGCTCGAAAAACAGTTAAAGATAACGAGAGAAAAATATCATTTGTACATTTTAAATGCGCTTCTGGCAACAGCGGTTAAAATATGGGGGCGCTGAACACACGTTCAGCCTTTTTGGTAGAAGGAACTGAACTCGCTCATCGCTGACTGCCAACAATTATTCTTCTCTCTCTTTCAAGTAGTTTTTCTTATATTTTCCTTGTCGTACTACTACTCGAATGTCGCGTTAAGACGCAACCTGTAGAACCAATCATATTACAAACGTTTTGATGATGGATATCATTGAGCTTTTTTCAAGAATATTTTAAATTCTTTTTTCTCTTATTCTTTTGGGAATCAAACCACAATGATGTTTTTTATTTTTTATTTCGACGTTTCGGTAGCGTTCCAGCTACCGTTGTCAATATTAACTAGTAATAAAATTAATAAAATAATTTTTGGTCCCTATCTGACACAACGAAAAAATATGACAACTAGACAATAAATAATATTTTGAAATTTAAGACTACAAAACTTTGTTGTCAAATTTTATTAAGGTCCATTCATAGTAGATCACACCTCTGGTAAAATGTGAAATAAAATATTTTATTTTATCACATTCTAACGATATGATAGTCTACTAGAAATAGAATCCAGTGAAGTGTACGTTACAGGAACGGTTTTTTATTGGGATAGCGCTTTTTTTAGCTTATTTTGGAAATGTTGTTAGTAAAACGCGTTTGTTGTTACTTTTTTGTGTATGATCATAAGTTTTTATCCAGGTTTTCTTATGATTAATCATTGGAATAGTTGTTAATCGATACACACTTCAATACACAAAATCACCAAACTGAGTTATACATGTTTTGAAAACAAAAATGATCATACACAAAAAAATAACAACAAACGCGTTTTCCTAACATTTCCAAAATAAGCTAAAAAAAGCGCTATCCCAATAAAAACCGTTCCTGGAACGTGCACTTCACTGAATTCCATTTCTAGTAGACTATCATATCGTTAGGTGATAAAATAAAATATTTTATTTCACATTTTACCAGAGGTGTGATCTACTATGAATGGACCTTAATAAAATTTGACAACAAATATTATTGATTGTCTAGTTGTCATATTTTTTCGTTATGTCAGATAGGGACCAAAAATTATTTTATTAATTTTATTACTAGTTAATCTTGACAACGGTAACTGGAACGCTACCGAAACGTCGATATAAAAAATAAAAAACCTTATTGTGATTTGATTTCCAAAAGAATAAGAGAAAAAAGAATAAGTAATGCCACAAGGAACTTACAGAAGATATATTTTAAATTGTTTTCCGTCCAATTTTACGATGACTCTAGTTTTTTAAATGGTACACACTGTATTATTCATTAATCAAATGAGTTTCAGAACTGTAAATTTGTAGAACTGTTCGGAGCTTGTTGCTTACCCGTGAAAGGATGTATTGTAATTAACACTTACATTGGAGGGCCTTAAAGACCCACTAACCACAATCCTAATCTAGATACCATAACCAACAAGGAGGAATTTAGCTTCCAATTGATTTGGAACACTACTTTCAGTCTACGGAAGTACAAATTCTCGAGCTATGGAGTTCTAGAGTCTAGAGTTGTTGTGAATTGAAGTAATAAAAAAAGCGTATACCATCAGATTTCAAGTTTCATTAAAAGAAATACCGTTACAGCTCTTGAAATTGGACAAAAATGAGTTTTATTAATGTAGATATATATTTATTTAATATAAACATGTGTATATTGAAAATTTCTAAGCTTACTATAGAACCAAACAAAATTTCAATGTCAAAATATTTTATTACTCAAAACATTCTCCTCTTAATTGGATACATCTATTACAGAGAACCTGCAACGTCTCTAGACCTTTCAAAAAAAATGTTTCTTCTTGATCTGCAAACCAGACCTCCACAGCTTTTATCACCTCCTCCTTGGAAGAAAATTTACGATCTTTTAAACTTTTTTTCAGTTGAGGAAAGAGATGATAGTAGGATGGAGCCAAATCTGGTGAATAAGGAGGGAGCTCTAGTAATTCAAACCTTAAATCACGAATTTTTTGCATGGACCATGAGATTTGTGTGCAGGGGCATTTTCCTGCAAAAACAGAACACCTTTGGATAGCTTTGCGCGTCTTATCTCTTTAATTTTTTCCCGTAGAATGGTCAGTAATGTCGAATAGTAATCTCCAATTATTGTTCTACCCTTATCCAAAAAATCAATCATGATTACTCCATGGCAATCCCAAAAAACTGAAGCAAGAACTTATCCAGCAGATTTTTTGACACGAAACTTCTTAGGTCTCGTACATATATAAAATGGAAAATAATCTGCATTGATTGATATCAATTTTAATATTTGACATTGATAAAAGTCGAGCTATCGGTTGACTAGCCACTTCTAATATTTCTACAGTAACATATTATGTTAAACAAGGTGTGGTTCTTTAAAGTTTATCTCGAGATTTGATTGATAAAGAATAGCTCGCAGGAAACTAGTTTACACAGAGTGTTTCTTTTTTTTGTTTCAAGATACCAACTAGTATATATACATAATATGCATCGAAAACATTTGCATACGATAAGAGAGTAATTGGACTCTTTGGAGAATGTCATTAATTTTATAATGAATTGTTTGATTTGTTCTACCATAAGCGGCGGCATATACACGACTTTATGAATTAATTTAGTAATCTCGAGATTTTATCGATTCCGCGAAGGCGTATGAATGGGACGGTGATTGGGAATGGGAATTTTTCGAATGCATCATTGATTTTATTCATTTTTTCCGAGAATTGTCCTATTCATTGGTGTTTGAATATGTTTCACTAAAATTTCCTAGTCAATTTTATCTTCTATTGATGTTTATAAATATTTGATAGATGTTAATAATAATTATTATCAACTGTTGTATAAAAATGTCTAATCTACAAGTTCAAAAACGTGTAAATTCTTGATAAAGCTCCTAAAAGTATTAGCGATTTAGAGTGACATAATAATATGGAAAATTGTATCGAAAGTGAAGCATTTAGTTTTTTGTTAATAACTCAAAAACTAGTAATATTTGAGAAATTCTGAAAAAGGATCCTTGAAGAAGAAGAAATTTCCAATAAAAAAGTTCCGGCTCCCGAAACTCTATCTCTATTATTTATAATATTATTTGAACGTAACAAAATGATCTTGAACTTCCTTGTTTATTGTAAACTAAAAAAAATGTTTAAATAATTGTCTTTCCTATATATATATATATATATATATATACATAGAAACTTGAAGATGTCATAGAAATTTAAAAAATTTCAATACATCATGCGCGATCGATCTTTTTTGTTTATTTACAACATCGGTTGTCAGGACGGTAGGTCGTGTTTACTGGTTTCTAAGTCTAACACGTCGGTAAGTGATTTACTTACCGTTCAGACGTCGGTAAGTAAATTACTTACCGACGTCTTAGCCCTACATCCATTTAAGGGGTCCTAAATAATAATTTATCTAATCCCGCTATCAAATGTGACACTTTACGTCACTCCTTGACGTTAGGTAACGTCACATTTTTCATAACCTTCATATATCAGTTATGAAAAGTAGTTATGTAAAAACTTTACGTAACTGTTTATGTTTCAACATAGGGATACCACATGAGTTTCAAAGAATAATTCATTAATTAGGTAGGTACTGTCAAAATTGACAATTATTTCATTATTTAAACTGTACAATTAACCCATTATTTTAATTCAATAGTATTTTGAGATTTATAAACATTGAAAACATTATTCAGGACACAGTTATTTAAAGTAAGTCAATTTTCTGGGTGAATACATCATAGTAACAATAATTCTAACACCATTTGATTCCACGTCAATATTATCATTGAAATTGAAGATTTTATTGAATATTATGAAAGCGCGGAATTAGATAAAACGTTGTACGTAAACACGTTATGAAGAGAGCGACTTTGTTCAACACGCGTAATTTGCAGAACTCGCTGGCGCTCGTTTTGGCAAATATTACGCTTGTTGAACAATATCGCTCTTTTCATAACTAATTACGTAAATATCTATTATTCGAATATTTCAATACGATCGCGCAAAAAATGGTATAAGCATCTCGAACGTTAAGGGTAATACCGGTAATACCAGTAAAATTGGAGACTTCGCTACGCTCAGCCTCCAAACATTGCTGTCGACCGGTAAACAACCCTTACCGTTCTTAATACTTAATATACTATTGTTTATAATAAGTAATATAAATTAGAAAATAATGGAAAATCAATCATTTATTTTTAAGATGAAAAAATGTTTAGGGCGAGTTGTATAAAACACGGTTTAATGATGACTGGTGTTTAGACTGTGGCTGATTGATGTATTTATTATCAACAATTACATCAGTCTAAACATCAGTCATCATTAAACCGAGCTTAGGTGTTTGATACAACTCGCCCTAAGGGTTAATATTGAAAACATTTTCATATTTGTTGCTAGTTGACTGAGACATTGATTTTTGGAAGAGTCTCAGAAGCTAGTAGCTCCTTTAGTCCTATTTCCCGGAGGAATTTAAGGATATCTGCAGGCTTCAACTTAGGTAAATGTTCCTCTTCCATCCAGTAATCTGCCAGGTGCTGTGCTCTCGGATTCTGGAGTGCTGTGCAGTTGGAAAGTATGTGGATGCTTCTTCTTCAATGCCATAAAATCTACGTTTATCTTCCTCTACTATTTTGAGCCTTTTCAGGTGCCCATTCAGGCAATAATGTCCCGTTAGCACCCTTGTTAAAACTCTTAGCGCAGTTTTACTTTGACTTATGCATTTATTTGATCTCATTTCAACTAACTTACTTTGCCTAAAGTGCTCGTTATAAGTTTGTTGGGGATTCTCTGTTTTCTCCTTCCTCCTTCCCATTGACAACCAATAACATATTTTTAACAAACATACAAAAACGGGTGCGCAACATAGAAATAGTAGGTAATGTAGTTTATTTCTTTTCAAAATCAAAATTAATTTTAATAATTTCTGTTTATCGAAACTGTTCGCATGGCTACAGATTTTTTCGTAACCTTCAACAGCTTACGATATCTCGACCTCGATTATTATCACTATGTTGATTCGACAACAAATTTATTGGATCTTGATAATGTTTAATGCAGTGGTTCTCAAACAGTGAATCGAGGTAAAGAACATTTCACGATATTCCGTTGACTCGGCATCTGGCCTTGGGGATTTAATAATAAAAGTTTTTAAATCCCTCAGTGTACAGTAAACAGTAACAGATCCGTATTTGGTCAAATTTAGATACAATAAAGATAAATTTAATTCATTTTGTGGAAAATGTTGAAGCAAAATTAATTTTTTTTCAACAAATTGAACTGTTGAAACATGCAGAGTAATTTATTTCATCTAATTGGCAGATTTTATCAAAAAATGTTTAAAATAAAAAAATATAGTTCAATAATGGCCGCATTTTAAAAACATTTTTTACTATACAGACTATGTGCACGCTTTTACCCTATGACGCCACATACTTTATATGCTTATTCTGACAGTTATTACTAATACAGGGTCTATAAATAATTATCTCAACTTCTAGTTATTTTCACTTTTTTTCCGATTGTTTCTACTTTACATGTAATTTTCCGAACAGGCTTTTCTAATTTGTAATGTCCAAATCTGAATTGGTATAGTTCTTTTCAATGTCTAAGAAACTGACCTGACCTAAGATGGTTCCATAGAACTGGCTGGTATCTCAATTGCCACAAAAGAACTTCCTGCAAAAACATAACAATCTGCACTGATAGTAAACAAGCCCTATTAGCCTTGAACAGTCAACGTATTATATCGGGGCTAGTACTAGAGTACCACCAATAATATTATCCTGAGGTGGGCTAAAGGGCTTGACAGGAGTAAAGGAAATCGCATTGCCGATTCTTTAGCCAGGGCAGCGGCTGGACTAAACATTTGAGAACCCAGTGACACCTACGACTTCAACAATTGCGAAACTAGCCATACGTCACACCCATGATCAATCTCTTAAGAGATGGGATGGAATCAAAGGATGTGGTCTAGCTAGGATCACCCTGGGAGACCCTGGGAAGCTGGCGCCGAAGAAATATTTGACGATGACCAGGAAAAACCTACGTTTAACAGTAGAATTTCTGACTGGCCACTGTCAACTGAGGAAACACCTCCATACTATGGGGCTAGCGGACACACCTCTATGCAGGATGTGTGAACAGGAAGATGATACTGTCAGGCATGTCTTATGCGAGTGTCCGGAGTTATCGTCAATAAGATAGTGTGTGTTCGGTGGGTCTTGGCCTACACCTGCCGATATAAAGGAGATGTCTCCTAATGACCTGTTCACCTTCCTGGGAAGTACAGGATGGACGATGCTCTAGGAGGACAACTCCTCGGGAGGATGGACTAAGTGCTGTGAGCCTACAGATGGTTTCATTGCATCTAAAGCCTAATTCAAGTCAAGTCAGTTTCTCAGATATTGAAAAGAACTATACTTCCCATACCAGAATTTCATTCGAAAACTATTCTTTCATCTTTTATATATTTTTTTATTGAATATTGTATCCAAGAGGTTGCCCTTGCTCTTCAAAATATGAGATTATCACTAAATTATTATTATAACCAGTGATAAAATGCGCAAATAGCAAAAAGAAAATTTTTGTTCGGAGGGACCATGGATTTCCCAAGAGGCGTTAGGAATGTTGGTGCTAAGGTAGATGTAGCTTTTGAAAGTTTCATGAACTAGATCGAAATCGCTTGTTTGAGTACCGCTGGTCGAAAAATTATTTACGATATATCTTATTACCGATAAGTCGTCAGCATAGAAATTAACATTTTTATCTGGTATCTTCTGGTTCAACCAACTTTTGAGATGATGTTATCTTCCATGTCCTCTTTAAAAAGTTTATTTGATTATCGGATATCACAGCAAAATAAAATCGTTGTACTTCGGGCGACACGCCACTCAGGTGATTTTAAGTTGATTAAAACATTTGTTTTTGTTCGATTATTACTCATTAGATTATTGGTGATAATGATAATTGAAAAAGTTATTAGAATAATGGAATTTGACCATATTCAACCAGAATTTAAAGCTGCGAGTCATTAGTTTTAAATCTATCAGACGCGGTGTTTTCACATTGATAAATATTCAATATTAACTTCGAGATTCTAGAACAAAATGAGGTAAAACAGCTCCACAAGAGTTAGAGCACAAAAATATTGGATTTATGTTTATGTATCTAACATAGAGAAATCTATATATTTTTTTGAGGAGTTTCCATGCTTCAAAAACGGATCTGATCGCGTTGAGACTGCCCACCGCTCTGTTGACGCGTCCAAACAAAGCCTTTAAAAGTCCATATAGACACTTCGTATAACCACCGTACACTTACTACCGACAAGTAAATTCACTTGCGTCGGAACGTTTGAAAATTTTGGTACATCTTTTCTCTGGCGCCTTACACGTCTGTTATAATAATACAACAGTTACGAGGGACAGTCGTGTGGTTAAATACGTGTATTACTGATTTACGGCACAATCCGATACAGGTTTTCAGGGCACAAAATACTACTATAGGAAAATTCATTTATTGAAGCTTAAGATTCGATAAAGTAAATTATTGATTAAATTGTTATGTTTAGAGCGCGGATTTATAGCTATTATGCCATAAGTAATTTTTGATGGCAGATGTATTTTGATCACATATATGCATGAATTTTATTAAGAGGATTCACAGGGTCAATTTGTTTTTGTGCCATTATGCCTATTTTCAGTTTTAATGCATTTATTTTTTTTGGGCTAGTTTTATGCATATTTTAACAATTAGTGGTGTTTTTGGTGCTAATTTTGTACATTTACTTTTCGGTATGTCAGTTTTTAATATATCTGTCAATTTCCGATTAATTTACTTTATATTATAACTTGACAACATCGTACTAGCGTTACCCAGCACATGTCTATTGTTCGGGGAACTCCGTAGGCCGATTGTGGATACCCTCGGCTTTAAACCAAATAGCAAATGTTATTAAAGGAAATGTTGTTGAAGATCTTGCGATAGGTGCAACTATTGTTCCTAAATTTAAATATGTACCAATTACCAGAGTGGATGTTGAAGGAAGTTTTTCTCATTTAAAATTTGTGCTGAGTGATAGAAGAATGGGATTTACTGTTGACAATTTAGAAAAACAATTAGTTATTGGTTTATTCAAAGACGAGTAGTTTGTAATGTTTAAAGTTTCATTCGTTCCTATTATTTAGTGTAAGTTTCTGCTTATTTTAGGAAAAAATAGTTTCTTTATTTACATTATCTTATGACGAAATGACTTTTATTTTTATGTTTTTTGTGTAAAACTGTGTTATATTGATAAAGATATTCGTTTTTATAAATTACTTCTCCTTGCTTTTTTTTAAATTTCATGCATATTTATGAGCTTATATTCAGAAAATTTTGAGCGTTTTTAAGCGCCTATTTTAAGTTTTTTTATGCTTAAAAATCCATGCTCTAGATGTTTAACAAAGTAATGATTAGAAATGTTTAAGTATACTTAGTTTGGGGTGTTGTTTCTGTAATTTTTCAGTTTTAATGTTACGATTAGCAAATTTCAGTGTATAATAAATACGTAATCTTGTATACAATGAATAAAAATAATCAACTGGGAAATTTGTACAAGGATGACACAATTTAAAATTCTTAAGGGCCGGTTTTACAAGAGAGATTTATACTAGGTATAGTTATACTGGGTATAAAGTTATACCAAAATTTATACCTAGAATAAAATTAGTTGGTTTTACGATGCTTTTTTACACCGGTATAGCAATTCTTACTCCAAGAATTGCTATACCAGTGTAAAAAAGCATCGTAAAACCAACCAGTTTTAAACTAGGTATAAATTCTGGTATAACTTTATACCCAGAATAACTATACCTAGTATAAATCTCTCTTGTAAAACCGGCCCTTAAGCTACTGTTAAGCTTCATACCGACATCATATTCAGGGGCTATTTTATTAAATTGATCTATAAATGTGCTTTCCGATTCTATAACGAGTTCCACAAAATTTTTGGGAGGCACAACCATATTTAAAATGTTGGATGAAACATTATAATCTTTATATTTCATAAAAACGGTAGATTCTCCTTCTAGATCATTTATCTTGATAAATTTTAAGCAAGTGTTACAGGAATGCTGCAATAAACACTTTTTGAGTAGGTATCCAGTAACGTCTACCAGTGCACTTTTAGAGGAGTATAGGTATTATTTGTAGTCGTAGAACTAACTGTACTTTTAAGCAATTCAGATTTTGTATTAAGCAAAAATGCGAATTACAAATTTTTATCCTATTATAACATTGTTCCACCGTTATATTGGCATATCGGTGGTTTCCTTTAAAACCCAAAGCATTTTTCCAAGCTTCACATCTGCAATATAATATAGAAAATAAAAAATGTTTACATGTATACTACTAAATTACCTCTTTTCTTACCTAATTTTATCTTTTGGGCATCTAAAAAACGGTCTCTCTTTCAGTTTACTGCGACAATCATCAACAGAACAATATACCACTCCAGGCATTTTGCAATGAAATAAGTAATTATAATATTCATACTAAATACAACTTCATAATAAAAATATGTATAAATATTTTAATGCTCACAAGAACGAAAACAATGATCTGCTCACAAAAACGAAAACAAAACAAAAATTATATTTCCGAAATTTCGATCAGCAACACATTAGCATTGCGTGCTACCCCTGTACTCAACACTTTCTCGATTTAAACTAGCCAGAACTCGCCAGACGATAGGAGGGGTAAGGAAATTTTCGGTAACCCATAAATCGACGAAGTGAATTTACTTGTCGGTAGTTAGTGTACGGTGGTATTACTTACCGTGTCACCAGTCACTTGGCGTATTCAAGACGTTCAAACTGCCGCGTTTAAACAGTCCGTCTGGAATGGGCCTTAAAGAAACTCTTGGGTTTGGGGCACAGTTTAACATTGCTATTAATTTTAGAATAGTGCTTGGGCTTTATTTTTCGTCCTTAAGCCCAGATTCTGCACAAATTTCTTCTGCTAATTTTACCCCATTCATGTGAACAGTAGGTTAAAATACTATTCTAGAACTAGCAATGTTTCGAAAGATTTTCTTTAGATATGTCATTTAAATCATAATATATTCTTTCCTTATTTAATAATAATTTTTGAATAATTACTATTTCGTAATTACCAATTTTCTTTACAACTATATAATAGATGAAGAGCAAGGATAAATTTCAACTTTGTTGTAAAAACAGTGATAAGAAACATCCGTAAGACAGACTTATGTTATTTTGACGGGATAAAAAAAAGGATAATATGCATTTATAGTCTGTACAGAAAGTACGAGGAGTAATAAATCATTCATTTAAGTAGATTTCATAGACGTACCAAAATATATTTTAAGAGGGTATACCGTAAGGTACATTTTGTATTGAACGAATGAGTTGCAGCTATACTAAAGAATATACGATTTAGGTCAGAGGTAACGGGATGTACTAATTTTAATTAAAAAAAGTGATAGAGGTACATAACTTTTAGTAAGTTTGATAAAGAAAGGCAACACAGTTTATTCATAATAGAAAACAAACCAATCTGTAACAATAATTATTTTATATATTTTTGTATGTATGTGTGTATAAATGCTAAATATACAGTTTCCAAATCTTGGCAAGATGAAAACATTAAAAGCGGAAGGCAGGCATTCCTGGAAGGTTTGTCGTTAGGTTTGCAGCCACCATCTGGAAAAGGAAAAAGACTTATCATTGTCCATGTTGGAAGTTCTGAAGGTTTTGTTGATGGTGGATTATTAACTTCTATTTCAAAACGCACGGGGGACTATCACGAAGATATGAATGGGGATGTCTTCGAGGAATGGTTTGTTCAAATGTTGGATCTGATTCCAAAAGGGGCTGTTATTGTTATGGACAACGCAAGTTACCATTCACGATTACGAGAAGCATTGCCCACAAGTCGTTGGCGTTAAGCAGAGCTTTTGGAGTGGCTTATTTCGAAAAATATTAAGTTTCCAAACGATCCACTAAGGAAAGAACTTTACAGAATTGCAAAAATGAACTTAATCCCATAGAATTAATATGGGCTCAGGTAAAGGGGGAAGTTGGAAAAAAATACTACTTTTAAAATAAACGATGTTGTGAAATTGTTTGAGAGTGCTGTAAGTCATGTTAGTGAGGAAAATTGGACAAACTGTATCGAGCATGTTATCAAAGTAGAGGCAAATATGTTGAAAATTGACAATATTTGTGATGATTTAATCGACCCTATTATTATTAATGTCAACAACGATTCTTCCTCTTCCGAGTCGGATATAGAATAAAATGTAAGTAATAAATGTATTCCAATAATTATTTCTTTTCATTTTTTATTATATTATAATTTAAAACGTATTTTTTTCCCAAAATACACACCACTGCATTGCGTTATTGCTTATCTGCTAATCCTTTAACAATGAAGAAACCCTAAATTTT
>CAJUYH010005306.1:0-23744 GCA_910591685.1 Galerucella tenella
TTATTGGCATGTGTTGATCTAATTTTGAAAAATAGAGAAAAAGCCGGTGTACTACCTTCTAATCCATACATATTTGGAATACCCGGAGAATCATTTATGCCATTGCATCTTAAAGCTTGTGACTTGATGAGGAAGTTTGCAGAAGACTCTGGCATAAGAAACCATCGTCTTATAAGAGGAACTCAGTTGAGGAAACAATTAGCCACCCAGTCATCAGTACTTGACTTGGACGAACATGAAGTGAACGATTTGGCAAACTTTCTTGGACATGCTGAAAAGATCCATAGAGATCATTACAGAATGCCTGTAGTCAGTAGGGAAATCGGCAGGGTTTCCAGGTTACTTGAAATGGGAGTCCAAAGTGCTACACCTGTACTTTGCCGCTCAAGCAAAAATATTGAAAATACAGGTAGGTTCTGTTGTTTTGATTTCTTTGTCGTTAAAAACATTTTTTTTTAGAAACTGATAAATCTACCTCAAATTTAAATAGCTTCACTCCGGAAATATCTGATATGTCAGGACAAATTGAAAGTATTTCTGAGGAAGAGCTTGAGACTGTTTATAGTTCTACTTCATCCCAACCTAAGAGGGATTCTTGGAGTGAATTAAATTCATTAACAACTACTTACGGAAAGCAACGGTGTGGTAAGATTACAAAAATGAAAAGTGAACTTACTATCACTTGTTTGTATCGGTTTGTTGTGATATCACTAAAAGATATTAGAGAATAATATAAAATCACATTTGAACTATTTTTTGTTTAAAAGCCAATCGTCAATCTACTCGGCACTTTACATGATTATATAAATGTCTTTGATTTTTCAGTATCTCCCATTGGTCGTGTTAAAAGAAAATCCTGGTCTACTCCCGAAAAACAAAGGGCTTTACATTTATTTGATTGCAATATTGAAAGCAGGGATCTGCCCTCTTTACCAGAATGTCTATTGGCAATAAAATCATCTAAAGTTCTGCAGAACAGGTCGCCTGCACAGCTGAAAGCATGGGTACATAATGAAATTAAAAAGAAATCTACTGGAGAAAATAAAACTCACAAACGAGGTATGAGATATTCTTTCACTAGGTCTCATACCGGGATATAATTTGACCATACGAATAGGATGGTCATGATTAGATAACTATAGGTGTCCAGGTGTATGATTATTTTGTTTCAGTTTATTGGAACACTGAAGAGAAAGGGATCATGAATCGTGAATTCAAGCAATTTTTGGATGATGGAGTTTTACCAAGTCTTGTTAAATGTGCTGATGTCAGAAATGAATATCCGATCCTGAAAAATCGAAATACTGCGAGTATTAAAGCATGGGTCAACAATCAAATAAAGAAGAGGAAGCTGAATAACTGATTTACAAAAAAACAGCAACTTATTACATGCAATATTTTATTACGACGACTATTTTGTAATACTAGAAACATCAAACATATTGTACCATGAAATTTTAGTATTATTGAATTAGCCTGATTGGGTTAAATAAATAAATATATGTAATGTTTTATATAGCTTGTATGTTTTACTTGACAACCCACAGAATTATTAACTTTTAACTATAGATTTGTGTTATCCGTAATCTCCTAATTTTATTCTCTCTTTGGACCAAAGTTAAAAACAGTCGGGAAATAGCCACAAATTGTTTTTCTTCATTACATTAATTACTACGAATATATCTACCTAAATATAAAATTTGATCAAAAGAGTTCCGTTTTCTATTTTTTATTGAATTTCTCAGTGAAATAAAAAGGTAGAACGTGTCGCGGGACAGACGGTAGGAACTTTAGTTCCTTTTAAGCAAAAGTTATGTAATACATCTGACGTTATAGATGAACAATTTGCATATTCTTTGGTGGTTGAGTAGTAAGCACACCAGACTCTCACGCGGTAGACCCGGGTTCGATTCCCCGCGAGGAATTTTTTTTATTGTTAATTTTATTTTTAAATAATCATTCTGCTTGATATTAATAACGACAACAGGTAGACGTTTGAAATATTTAGCAGAATATTCATTATTATAGATAATGGTACGGTACCCTCCATGAGGGAGTCCGACTGGCAACATCTACTTATAACAGCATCGTATATTTAAAAAAGGAAACCGTAGCATTATACAAATTGGACATTCGTTTACCACAAAATTAGTGGAAACATAAAATTGAATTGTTAAATTTTTAATTTGAAGTTATATTACAGTTTATAGAAATTTTTATTTTCTAGATTTTTTCCTAAGTGGGTCGTAGAAAAAATATGCTGCTCGACTCGTGTGGATTGTCCATATCGCACTTGAACGATTGAGCACTCCGCCTACGGCGTCGTGCTTCATCTTCGTCCTCGTGCGATATGGCCATCATATCCACACTAGTTGCACAAACTACAATTTCTTTCAAAATATGCCCTTTTACATTTAAAAACTACCTGCCAAATGTCAAATCAATTTATCCATCCATTTTAAAGTTATCGAATTAAAACATTCAAGTTTTCAAAATTTCAACACCCTGTATTTCGAAAAGTAGCTAGACCCCTTAATCGCACAAAAAAAATTATGGAAATAATAGTAAAAATTTATCCGAAATTCAAGTAGATCACTAGCATTGCCAATACCAGCTTTGCTTAGAATTTCAATATAGCATCGGTGGTTCAGTGGTTAGAATGCTCGCATTGCACGCGGGCGGCCCGGGTTCGCATCCGGGCATGAGCATATTTATTATTATGAATCGCTGCTTCGTAAACGAGAGAGAGACTAAGGAGGCACAAGCACGCAAAAGCAAGGCACGTAACGAAGCAATGTAACATAACGCAGCGTAACGTAACGCGTAACGGTCAGATCTTTTGCGTCGCGACCCCTGGTCGCTCAAACATAACCTGGCGTAAAGAACTAAAGTTCCAAAAAATATCCGTTGCACATATACACGTACGTGAAGCTAATAAGCACCCAATACTGAAATCATGTCGCTTCTTTCTTGCGTCGAATATGTTTTCATTCTGAATATTATAATGAATTAACTATTAATAATTTAGTGTAGTATTCAAATTGGCTCAGTTTCATGGAAAATATATCAACATGTAAACATAACATTGGCAGTAAATTTTACATTTCAAGTAGGTACTGCTTAGAATAATAGACGGCATACTACTCCTTTATAACATAAGGGAAGACACAGAGCTGATTTGAAATATGTTTTCTATTGATTATGTAAAAAATACCAAACTTGCATACATAGGCGTGCCCACGGGGGGGGGGGGCAGGGTGGGCCATGGCCCTCCCTAATCGGTCCACCCCAATTCCTCAAATATCAATCTATTAAAAACATTTTATAATTTTTAAATTTTAACTTTTTTTCAATGATAGGAGAAAGCAGTTTTTCATTCTTAAAATGAATTGCGAGAAATTGAAGGGCGGTAATATGCAAAAGCAATGTTTCGGCGGGCACGGCTATTTGTTTTTTTTCATCAAAAGATTCCGATTTGATATTTGGCCCCCCCTAATAAAAAAGTCTGCTCACGCCTATGCTTGCATATAGGGAAGCCTGATACCGTCTGAAAGAAAATCATTTA
This sequence comes from Galerucella tenella, assembly GCA_910591685.1. NCBI lineage: Eukaryota > Metazoa > Arthropoda > Insecta > Coleoptera > Chrysomelidae > Galerucella > Galerucella tenella. The sequence continues at coordinate 3,566 of CAJUYH010005306.1, forward strand.
CTATATCAGATAGGACCAAAAAACACCGGGCATCCTATTTAAGATAAGATGTTTTTCAAGTTAGTAGGAGTACATAATATTTCGCACCTTTTGGAATATCCTGCACATTTATACATAACACTAAATACGGCAAATAGTTGCCCATTGGCTTAAAATCAACTGATCCAAAGCAATTTTTATGCATGCCTGTTTTATCATCAGTCTTTTCTTGTAAAATACTGTATTTCGAGAAAAAATGAGAAATGTACCTATTTTATTGAAAACCATAAATTATAGGTAGTTATAGGGAATCTTTAAGAAAGTCAATTTATATCAAACAACCCGGGTCGGGTTGAGTCTCCCCCTTCTAGCCTTCCTTATCCACCCTCCTGCCTCGTCTTATCCGCCCATGCATTTCGCCAGCATTACAACACGACTTAGATAAGTATACAGGGTGTTGTTTATAAAGTATACCACAAAATATCGTTATGTCTAGTAACTTATCCAATTATAAGAAAAAAAAAAGAATTCCTGTGTAGTGTTGTAATGTATTGATAAGGAACATTTTCGCATATTTAATTTTAGTTTAGATAATAATCTTTTATTCAGTGTTATAATATATAGCTACAAAATACTTGATCAACGATAACAACCATTTCAGAAGGGACTGATGATCAGTCGTGATTCATTGTTTTACATTGCTATATGTGACCTATAATACGCGAACATGATACATATAGAACAATGGATCAGACCGATCGTCAGCTCTGATCCCCAGTCCTTTCTGAAACGGGACACATGCCAATTTCACCAACCATTTCCTAAAGTTAGGTAATATCTAAATCAGATTTTGGAATTGCTAAGTGAAGTTTTCGTTTTACCACGCGCTAAGAATTACTTGGGAGTGACAATATTGGGTATTTTCTATCATGTTTGGACGTTTCTTAGCGCATGGTGAAACGTAAATTCTATTTTGTCATTCCAAAATCTGATTTAGGTATTACCTAACTTTAGGAAATGGATGGTGAAATCGGACATAAGAGTTTCGTGTAAGACTAAGACCATACAAACTCACATTCACAACTCCATAACCCAAAAACGTTGTAGTTGAAAAATTCAACAGCCAATACATTTAATATCTTAAGTTAAAAAGATCCTTGTTACGGGAGCTACTCTTAGAATCTGCTGCAAATGACGCTCACCATCTCACCTATCGTTTAGTTAAGACAATTTCATCACATTTTGAATGAATTTAAAGCTTGATCCGAATTTAAACCACCTATCGGAGTGGTTTGAACAAGTTCAACTTGATATTAGCTTAAACTTGCTTGATACAATCCACTCTAAGTCGCTAGAAAAACGAGCAGAAATATCAATTGGCTATTTTTGAAACACAAACTTATATTCCTACACCTTTCATTCAACATTTTAAATGAAGTACCTATGTTTTCGAAGACTTATTCATGCTTACTAATGGGGACGTTGAAACGGATGCCACGGTTTCCATTGATACATTTGCTCAAGGATTGCTGATATTGATAAAGTCTCATTCCAAAGTGAAATCAGGATCGAATATTGAAAGTTTAATAAAATGAAAATGTTTATTATAGATGTAAATAACAAAATCTCCAAAATAAACATAGCCACAACAATATAAAAATATACTCTTGTATAAAAATTAACTTAAACTCAATTTATTATTGAAGCAAAAGACTTATATTTAAATGATCCACTATTTCTTTGAAAGTTCCTCAAAATGACCAAATTATCGGGAAAATGATATACCAGTATATACCGGTATATATGAGTATATACTTTTGGTTCCTCAAAGTGAACATTTAATAAATATATATATATATATACTCTCTCGACTTCGTAAACACAACAGCGTATAGGTTAGAACACGCACGGCTTGCTAAATACATACGTTCTGAAATTGTAATATTAAAAAAATATAATTTGTTTTTGAATTTATTAAAATTATGACGCGTACACTTGCTAAACACACAAAATGTGGAGATTATAATGCGTATGACTTGGTTAGCACAATAATCAAGAGAGGTTATAGTGCGTACCTGCTAAAAATACAAAAAAGCATTTATTATTATTATTATCTGTATATAATCTCTTTAAAAAAACCTGTATACACTCAACAAAAATAATCGTCGCGACACCACACTGTTCAATGCGAGACAGAGAAACATGCGACGCCGCACAGCTTACAATAGCTTCCTATATCAAAAAGTGTCGGGTCCCCACTTTTCGTAAGAATTTTATCCGTCTAGCCTCCTTTCACAACGCGGGATAAGGAACTTCGTTCCAAAAAAGTATTTATTGAGACTGGAGCAGTGACCAAACATTAAAAAAAATTGCAGGCAAGAAATTTTAACCTTTCAGTGGTCGCGTACTTGTCTATGAGACCGGGTTATTCGTTTTCTGGATAAATTTTAAAGAAAAAGAGGGGATGGTGGTATGCCTCTCTCAGTAGCTGTAACTATCGCGGGTAGCAATGTCTAATTTGACAAACGACAAAAAAGGTTGAGGAAAAAATTTCTTGCAGCCCGGTCTCAGAGACAGTGCGCGACCAAACTCGCTACAAATATTCGCGCGACCACTGGAGGGTTTTAATAACCGTATTGTCATAGACTACTTTACCAACAATTCAAATTATTAAGCACAATTTCACATTACTTTCAGAAGCTATAACTCCAGAACGGGTTAAGTTATCGGTTTCGAATTTTTCACTGTGCAATATGTTAGTCCTAGTTTTTGTTTACTCTGTTTCCATTTCAAAATTTTTTCTAATAAAATACCACTTTTTCCATATTCATGTTGTCGCTAATTAAAATTTTTTTATAAAATTTCGCTAGTTTACATTTGTGATGATTCTGAATCCGGTGGTATAGTTATATTTGAGAAAAAAATGCCTAATGTACTTTTGTCTTTTTTGGCAAATAAAAAGTAGAGGGCCTTGAAACTTAGTGCCAAAATACTGTTTTTGATACTGAATCTAACAAAAAAAATTAAATCAAAATCGGTTGAGAAATACGGATTTTACAGGGGTACTTCCAAACAAAATGGGTCACACTGTATGTAAATTTGCTATGTTTAAAATTTCGAGGTAAAGTTAAAACTATAATCATTGGCTATTATACACCAACACAAAAACACTCACAGTTCTATTTCCATTACTAATGTTCACCACTCATTGTTTTTAAGTAATAAAAAAATGATTTTAAATAAATAGAAATTTTTTTTTGACATTTTAAAATTTAAATATTCAATTAATTTCCCTCTAACAATGATAAAAAAACAATACATTATAAACCACCATTTTTCATTACGAGCAGTTAAACTAGCGTTTTATTTTGTGATTTAACTCTCGGTCAGGGTCAAAATCAGTATCATAACAAGTTTTTAGCGTGGAAACTCTGACAGAGAAGCGAGAGAGGATTTAAACAGTCATCCATACAAATTGGACTCGTTGGAAATAAACAGATATACGGTGGAAATAAGTATATTATGATGGAGAAAATTTACACCACTAGGGATAACGGGAAAATGGAACGTAGTAGATTTATTACGCTATAAAAAAATGCTTAGGGACTTTAATGAGCATCGAAAATTCTATTTATGTACGAGGGACGTCGCAATAGTAGTGAAAAATGTTTATACTGGGTGTTTAAATAATAGTTATGAAGGAAGCAAGATCAAGAGCAAGACTCGGATAGTCTTGGTTCTTTTCTTGTTTATTCAGTCTTGGTCTTGAACAAATCTAATACAAAATTGGAAATATTCAAAAATTTGTATTATTTCTTTTTGTGGATGTCTTGATCTGCATTTTGAATGATCAAGGCATATGGACGCAGGGCTCCGCGGACGACATATTATATGGTGATGGTCGCCCATGGGAAATTCCAAGAGGTTATCATGAATGTCTTGCAGCAAGCATTACGAATTGTGGAGGAATGGTGCCTTAAAGAGGACCTTTCAGTTAATCTAAAAAATAACCAACAAGCTACTTTTACAAATAAAAGATTTCTCCCGCATGGTAGAGTCCTGCAGTTTGGAGAAGAGCTGGAAATATCCGAAGAAGTTAAATATCTGGTGGTGACCGTTGATTCCAAACTGAACTGGAAGACATGTGGAAAAAATTACTACCCGGGCGACTCAGATTTTCTGTCAATACAAAAGAGTAATGGGCAAAAACCTGGGGAATATTACCTAAGGTGGTTCACGGGCTCTTTATAACTGTAATGAGGCCAACGGTCACCTACAGTATAATAGTCTTGTGGAGGAGGACCTAAGTATCCTCTGCAGTGAACATAATATTGGATGAATTCCAAAGATAATTTTTTACTAAATATAGTAACTAATCAAATTACACAATTTTAATGTGTCAAACTTCATCCAATTACCTTTGGATTACAGCGATAACACCCTATAATACATGTGGTGTTTTCAGTATGGTGTTTTTTTTTATTAAAACTTAATTAAATGTCAAACTGACAACTAGCTTAAAAATGTCGCGAAGATTTGGTATTGCATCTAACGATTCCACTAATTTACCAATTGTACTTTTCACAACTGTAGTTTTAAATAAAAGTTAATTAGATATTTACGTAATTAGTTATGAAAAGAGCGATATTGTTCAACAAGCGTAATATTTGCAAAAAAGAGCGCTAGCGAGTTCTGCAAATTACGCGTGTTGAACAATGTCGCTCTCTCCACAACGTGTTTACGTACAACATTTTATCTAATTCCGCGCTTTCATAATATTCAATAAAATCTTCAATTACAATAATAATATTGAAGTGGAATCAAATGGTGTTAGAAGTATTGTTACTATGATGTATTCACCCAGAGAATTGACTTACTTTAAATAACTGTGTCCTGAATAATGTTTTCAATGTTTATAAATCTCAAAATACTATTGAATTAAAATAGATAATGCGTTAATTGTACAGTTTAAAAAATGAAATAATTGTCAGTTTTGACAGTACCTACCTAATTAATAAATTATTCTTTGAAACTCATGTGGTATTTCTATGTTGAAATTTAAACAGTTACGTAAAGTTTTTACATAACTACTTTTCATAACTGATATATGAAGGTTATGAAAAATGTGACGTTACCTAACGTCAAGGAGTGACGTAAAGTGTCACATTTGATAGCGGAATTAGATAAAATATTTCTGTTCGATTGAAACTGATAAATTTTATATTGAAAATTATTAAAGGTCAAACTGACAATTAATTTTTGGATATCTACCAAGTGAAAGATTATCTTATCGGATACTCCTCGGGTCTTGATAAATACTCAAAATTTTGTCATAGAGAATCCTTCAATCGTGCTGCTCAAAGATAATATATTATATAATATATAATATTATCAAGCAGCACGCTTCCAGCATTATTTGTGACAACATTATCTCGGTATTATTCAGAACCTAGGGGTACTACTACTGGTAAGACTTCCTTGTTATTATCGGGGCAATGAACAGCACGGGGACGGCATCAATTGGACTTCCTCCTTTGGAACTTTTACTATTCCCGTCGAAACATTAACCTACTCTGGGTTTTGAGTACGGTACTCTTGCATCCAGTGTGGATTTTCCGTACCCCAGTACCGATAAGTTTGACGATTGACATGACCGTTTAGTAGAAATGTAGCTTCATCAGAGAAAAGAACCTTTTTTAAAAACATCGGATCTCTGTTATTTTGTTCCATTATAATATCGGTTGTCAGAATCATCTACAAATTCAATATTAGAACTAGTTTTAAATCGAATAATACATTGAGATCAATACTAACAAAAACGAAACCACAGAATGAAGAACAATCTTCAAAAAACTGCATATATCAAATATCATGTGAATGCGACAAATTTTATTTGGGTGAAACATCTAGACCATTGAAAGTACGAATAAACGAACACAAAAAATATATCAAAGATAGGGAATTCTTTATGTCAGCTATTTGCAAACATGCTTGGGAAGAGGGTCATCAAATTCAATGGGATTCATCAAAAATAATATTAAAAGAACCCAATAATAAAAGACGGGAAATCAAAGAAAGTGCTTTAATACAACTAAATGCAGATAAATGTGTAGCTAGTATTTCAGCCAAATGTAGTCAAATTTGGTTACCAATGTTAGAAAGAGAAATTTCCAATAATCAATTTCCTGCGTTATCAGGATAGCATCATAAGTTTTTATCCAGGTTTTCTTATGATTTATAATTTGAATAGTTGTTAATCGATACACATTTCAATACACAAAATCACAAAACTGAGTAGGTATACATATTTCAAAAACTTAAATATTCATACACAAAAAAACTATCAAGAAACGCGTTTTATTAACAACATTTCCAATATAAGCGAAAAAAACGCGCTACCCCAATAAAAACCGTTCCTGGAACGTGCACTTCACTGGATTCCATTTCTAGTAGACTATCATATCGTTGGAATGTCATAAAATGAAATATTTTATTTCACATTTTGCCAGAGATATGATATACTATGAATGGACCTTAATAAAAATTTGATAACAAAATTTTGCAGTCTTAAACTTCAAAATATTCTTTGATTGTCTAGTTGTCAAATTTTTTCTGTTGTGTCAGTTAGGGATAAAAATTAATTTCTACTTATTTTTTCTTGACAACGGTAGCTGGAACGCTACCGAAACGTTGAAATAAAGAATTCAAAAATATTGTGGTTTAATTTCCCAAGAAATTAAAAAAAGAATGAATAATATACCACAAGGAACATACAGAAGTTACTTGGTAGGGATGCCACTTTTCCTACTTTAGCTTTCTAAGAACTGTGGAATGCATGGTTCATATCATTAATGCAGCTTGCCGTGAACTGGTATGGAGATTATCTTGAAAGGCTAACAGAACATCTGTTGTTTGTTTCCAGATATTGGTTTTCTACTACCTTTAGGGAGGTCTTTGACATGACCCGTTTCTCTGAATTTCTTCTCAATTTTATTTACAGTAGATTGTGAAATTGGTTCTCGGTTGGGTTATTTATTATTAAATAACGATACTTTTTTCCGCATCCGTGTTTTATCTCCACAAACAATCATTATTAGAATTTCAGTTATTTGCCTTTCAGTCAGCTTCATTTTGATAGATTTCGGCTTTTTTAATAAGTCTACTACAATATTACTATTCATCACTTGACATGAATTTAATGGAACTTAAATGTCCAAGTATCAATGTTGATCTTGATAAGGTGACTAGATTTTTAAAAAAGGTAAAAAGCAGGTAGATAAGTTATTTCCGGTGCACACTTGCAAGTAACTTAATCCCGTACTCGAATTGCCGTCCAGTTTATTTAATCTGTTCTGTTATCGGGACTGCTAGTTTACCCTGGCGGGATTAGGTTAGGTGTCTTATGGCCGTCGCTTGGTTAAAGTTCAGTTGCATCAATGTTTTTGCTCTGCTTCTTAACTAAGCATTTAATAAATTTGTCAACCTCGCTATTTAAGTTGAGTTTTATTTATTTCTCTGTGGTTTCTGGTGACTTTTCGTTTTTGTGGTTTGAAATAACGTATTAAAAGCTGTTAAAAGTCAATTCTTTGAAAATGATTTTATTCTTGTTTTTTTAAATAAGAAAATTATTGTCTATAATGGAAAACACAGTAAAAAATGCTCCAAAGAATCTTCTAGCATTTATACGAGTTGTAAAACAGTTGGCTTGGTCAAGCGAAACATATGGAAATATGTTTTTTCATCCAATTCTTCATAAAAGTTTTTACGGTTGTAAAGTCTTCTTGAAAATCTATTTTCAAGAATATCCAATACTTCCAAATCATCCTCCATAAACATCCTTTTTCAAAAATAAAAAAACGCACTTGAAATTGGAAGACTTTAAGTCTACTTAAATATCAATTGGTGCAAACGGCCATTATTATTCCTGGAATAAATGTACAAATACCTATACAATTCAATTTATTTTATATTTCCTCAATCTCTTTAATTTTGTGTTTATCTTGTTGCGCGCAATTCGGCTCCTAATTTTGGTGTTCTCACTCGTATTCAGGTAGAAAATGACCGCTGCGCGCAACTCATCCCTGCCCAAATAAACACCTTTTAAACTGACGGGAACTCGAGTGACAGCTTAACGTAGCCTAATTATGACACTGGTAGAGTGGTTATCCTGACGGGAATTCGTAGCCAGTGACGGCCTCTACAAAATTTATTTTTGGGTGACAATAAATATATCATACTAATACTTAATATATTTTATTAAGAAATCTGTTGAAATTTCGGTAATAATATTCCTGACAATACGAAAATCAATCGTTCTTTGAAAAACATAAGCTTTTTTATTGGTGAACCATTTTACATATTTAAAGCACGCTTCAGCGTGTTAAAACACGCGCGTTTTTTAGTTACCATGGCAAAATCAATAACTCGAGAAACGAAGTCTAAATGACAATTCTTTTATTATTGAGCTGACAGGAGTACTTGTAACGTCAAAACGTTCAATCGAACAATATTTAACAATTTCAATTTTATAAATGAAAATGGAAAGTATAGTTGGTATTGTTTGAGATATCAACATTTCGATTTTTCAAGTCGGAGGAATTAATGGTATTTAAATTAATACTATTAACATTCTCAGAACTCAATGAGGTTGAACTTCCATCAAAATTTTATGTTTTTCTCATTTCCATGACAACGCAATTCAACCATATTACATTGTTAGTTCTTATTTCCATTTCTTGTTGTTGTAGTAGTTATAGACCAGTATTTATAATTTCAAAGTGCACCAATAAAAAAAAATAGCGTAAAGTATTCGTGGATAACTGGTCTCTAAAACACTTGCTCTATTTCGGCTTTGCCGTCGTGCTCGAAAAATCGTGCGTTTTTTAAAGACCTTAATATTATCCACTTATACTTTAATATACTATTTTATCAGCCTCTGTAACAAACAAAGGTAGTGAATCACGTGAACCCTGTATATCTAGTGCACGTGGCTTTCTGCGACCATTTTTTGTCATGTTTTTATAAACGCGACATGAAAGCTCGACGATGAGTTAACCTACTATTCATTATTTATGTACAGAACCCAGACACGGGAATTCCTTATATTATCAACACCGTCTCTGGTAAAATAAATACCTGTATAACATTCTATTTTGTAATAGCCAATCGAGCAAATTTTATTTACTGCTTGGGGCCTCTGGACTAGTTGTAAATAATGCGGATGTAGATTTTTTTCAAAGAATTCCAAACAGTAGACTGAGAAGCATTAGTAGTTCAATTATCTGCATTTTTTTTTTCTAATTACCATCTGTCCAATATAATTCAAACCTGTATTTAAAGATTTTTATTACATAATAAAGAGTGGTTCGGAAACTTGATGTCAAGTGTAATTTTTTTGTAACTATAACACTTAAAAGTAGATAATAATGACGGTACAAATTCCTACCTTTGTATTTAAACAATTTTTTTTCATATTGCTAATTATATAATAGTTAAATGACGAGTTTTAGATGCGAACATGTCAACATTATCTAAAAAATTGTTGTTTTGATTCGTAATAATTGATTACTGGTAAAATTTAACTTTTAATTTTTATTTATTTAAAACATCACCGACAATTAGTGTTTCAATCATATACGTAACATGGTAAAAAGTATACTTCAAAGTTGTTAATGTTGAAAAAGTTTCAGGTCATCCAAAATAAATCATGCGAAAAAGTGAAGATAGGTTCAATAAGATTCTAATATGTTCATTACAATAAAGACAGTAGTGTCTAAATGGCTCATATTGTCTTTAAGCTGACTTATACTTGTTGTAACAGCTACTATTGGTGATAATAGGTATCCAAAAATATGTTTCATCAGATTGAAGCAGCTTCAAACGAATTTACAATACAACTGGGTATCTCAGGCATTATTTCCAACTCTGGTAATGGTATTTGGATCCCGTTCCTTCTTGTTGCTTAACTCCGTGTCGAGGAATACGGTAAACCATCTATGACACATTTAAATTAAGATAGTCAGTGATAGTAGTAATGTCTAACAGGAACATTATTAATTGTCCATATTTTTAAGTCTCATGTACGCACTAGACTTGCTTGTACTGTATGTATGTACATATTATTTCAGTCAATTGAGCGAATACTATGAAAGCATTTAATTTATTAAAAACAAAAAATATTATCACTTTATTGACTAGCAAATCCGTATGAATTGAATCGATTTTGCCACGCAAAGTAAACAGAGAATATGCCTAGTTAAACAAACAACTCTATCGTTAACTGCTTCAATAATTTGGTTCATTTGATGATCATAATCGTCAACCGACCAAAAATTTGGAATGATCGTATTTATCACAGATAGAGTTATGCAAACAAGATATTGTACGTCGTAAATTGTGCGTGGTATTGGAATTGTAATAATAAATACCTATATATTTTTCCCTCGAAAATTGTGCTATGGAATCTGATATTATTTCAGTAATTGAAACAAAATATACAGTTTTGTACTGAAATTCCCCTAAATTTACGCATGTATAGGATGTAATTGAGAGGGTTGAGAGGATGTAGGTATCTCAGGAATATGTAACATTTTGAAAAACATACTCTGAAAATAATTTGTAATTTTCATCAATATAGCTCACTATAGACAATAATAAAATGATCCACGAAAGTAATTGCCGTTAGTTTGAATTTGATAATCGATTATCCAACGAATTATATTTCGTTTGGATTATATTTCCTTTGAATTATATTTCGTTTGAAATTAACTACAATATATTGTCTTCAAATGTATAGCATTTTATACTATTAACTTTGTTCTCCCTTTTAACTACAAAAGACACACTGTCGGCTGGATCTTGAAAATCTCCAAAAAGAGTAGCATCGGGCACGGAGTGAGATAGACAGCTCTATGCTTTTTTTAGGGCCGGGAAACTCATGTTCGACTGGGTCCAGTACCCAGACAGTGTTGGACTCATCCCCAAAGGAATGCCGAACAACCAAAACTACTTCAAATTCGCCGTTACTCCCGCCTCGGAACCACTACCCTATCATACTTCAAGGCGAGCGGTGGTCCCTCACACACTCTCCGTCATCTTCTCCCTTCTATCACTCCTACCTCTCACATGTCGAGTCCTTCTCTTTCCCTAATCATGCTCTCCACTTACTACGCCACTTATCTCCAACCATTCCCCCTCGCTTCTCAACATTAACTTCACCATTTTTTCCTTATACACCGCCAACCCTAGTTTATTTCCTAACTTCGTCAGAGCTTCTCGTTCTTCCAGCATCTAAACACATGTCCCACATCATCCTCCACTTCACACCTCTCGCACACTTCAGTCCCTCTTTTCCCAATCTTGTGGAGGTAACCTACTCTCGACCCATGTCCTGTGAGCACCTGCGTCACGAAGTAGTTCACCTACCTCATACTCTTCCCACTTTCTCTCTATTTCCTCATCCATTTATTCCTGAACTTCCTCTTTGGTCGCACTCCTCCAGCATTTCTGTCTGGCTCTAGCCATTACGTCCAATGGATGGGACTTTGACAGCACAGCTGCTGCCAGTCCACCCACTGTCCTGTATCCCTGCACCACCCGCAGGAGTATCCTTCTCTGCACCCCAAGGAGTGGTCTAACCCTCGCATTCATCCCTGCTTTTCACCCCACACTTCACCGCCATACAGTATAATTCTGCTCTACCATCTTACCACTCTTACCAGTTACCCTCCTCTTCCACTCTCCTGGCCCTTCACTCTAAGCTTTGAGTGAACGTACTATTCATTCATTGTTTACGTATCGGAGCCTCAGTGAATGCTCAGTGAGACACACACCTTTAGTGAATGCGCATTTCCCCCGAATAAAGATTTAAACTGACTTGCTTTTTGTTCCATTTCCGTCAATACAATTCAGAGAACAAGTTACACTTTAAGTGTAATGAAATTTTTGAAAATTATATTCCAAAATGAACAACTTTATACCTAAATAAATTCCAATTAGACTAATTGAATTTATTTTTTACATAAAAAAAATTCCACGGTTCCAGTTTAACGAACTAAATCTATATCGGGATAACCTAACAAAATTTTAGTAATGGCCTAATGGGAATTGTATGTATACGTAGGTAGGTGAATTCGGTTCGACATTTTAAATCCCTCGGCGAGTTTTAACTATGACAGTCAAACAAAATTATTGGAGCGACGGGTATGCAGGCTTTTACATAGTTTATAGAATAGCTCTCTAATGATGTTATTTAATTATCACAGGATCAACAGTGAGCATGTTATAAATTAACTTTGTATGTCACAATACTGGGTGATCATTTGTATTCCGACATATTTGGAAAGCGATTAAGATATCGAGAAAAATTTTATTGAACGGCTTCAGGAATTAAATAGTATATTATACACCAAGGTGGTAAAGACTATGATAATTGACCGAGCACCAAGAATAAGGAATAAGGTGCGAGATCTATAAATGTCTCCAACACCATGGTGTATACAAAAGTCCCCTCCCCCCCTCGTATCTTTTGAACGGCTACACTTACAGTGAAAATAAAGTGTAGGTAAACTTCTCTACGAATGGTAACAGGTGACGTAATAGTAATAGATGACGTCACAGTGCCACTCTGGCCAATAATTTTAAATAGGCAAGTGATATATCTCGTTGGAAAGGCATTGACATTGGTTACATAGCCATATTAATTTCGTTTGGGTTTAAACTAATTTTGACGGATAAATTAAATAAATACCAAAATTATTGGAATTTTTTTTTAAATCAAATATCAACAATGGATTCTTATAGCGAGTGTTCGAAATGTGATCCGTCTACTTCCTGACAGTAATACACCCTATTGGTAAACTCTTGTCGTACTCGTTCGAATGTGTCTGCTGAAACTGCATTGCATTCTTCAATAATTCTTTCTTTCAAAACGCCAATGCTATCTGGTGCCGTAGTATAAACCTTGGATTTCAAGTACCCCCATAGAAAAAAATCTAATGGTGTCTATCTAATTGTGACCGAGGTGGCCATTCTATAGGACCTCGCCGGCCGATCCATCTACCTCGATATCTCGATATCCAGGTAACGTCTTACTGCACCATAATAATGTGCAGGAGCACCATCTTGTTGAAATGTTATTTCCAGATGGCCGAATTCATCTGGATTATCTTCCAAAATTTCAAGAATTAACGGCTCAATTGCATTTTGTAACATCTCCAGATACACTTCACCGCTTAAATTTGAATTTAGGAAAACAGGACCAACTATGTGGTTTCCCAAAATACCTGCCCAAACATTGACTTTTTCTGGAAATTGGGTATGTTGTTCACGAAAGGTGTGAGGATTTGTGTCGCTCCAATACCCTACATTTTGTGTATTCACATTTCCATTGAGGCGAAAAGTACTTTCGTCACTAAATCAAATTGTTTTTGTGTAATGTGGGTTTTGACTAATTTTATTTGTCATACATTCACAGAATTCGAGTCTTCTGTCGGGGTCGTCATCCGAAAGGTGGTGCACCATTATTAACTTGTATGGATGAAACTTATTTTCAGCCAACACTCTCTGTACTGTACCTACTTTAGTTGAAGAGGAAGCATGGTTTACTACCATTTCAGCAACTATATCAATTTTTTTATCATCATAATAAAAATGTTGGTCGACCAGATCGTTTGGCATCTTGAACACTACCTGTGGCTTCAAACTTGTGAAGAAGCTCCCTCAAATAAGTTCTCGAGATAGGGCGATCTGGGTATCTCTCATTAAATAAACGTTCCGCTTCATGGAGATTTTTTCTAAATTCACCAATTATTAAGATAGCTGCTACTTTGTCGGATTGAGTACGTACCATTTTGCCTAGGTAAACTCTTAAACGTCCAGTTAAACAATAATAAAATAAAATATTTGAGCTATTCAGAAAAACTTTCAGAGCAACAAATTGGGCGGAGTAGAATTCGATAAGACCTCTGGCGGAAAAAATTGTAACTAACGCAACGAGTAAAATAATTCGTTTTGCATTGTTTTTGTATTATATTCAAGTCAACGTAATTACTGTAAATTCGTACTTTATTTGTTTAATTTTGTGTCAGTGACAAGTTTAAAACTGCGTTTTCCTATTTAACTCAGGTATCATCATTTCTGAGGTGATATTCTCATATAATCATAGATATTATGGAAGAGGTTATGTTATTCTATTTTTTGTTTTCATTGCAGATCAAAGAAAAAATAAGTCGGTATTAAAGATTTAAAATATTACTCAATACAAACGTACCTTCCACGCAATTTTTGTAGAAATTACTAAATTAATATTAAGGAAAAAGCAAAAGTTTTACAAAACACACATTGAAAATAACTAAAACAGCAAAATACAACCACTTAAATATCAAAGGGCTTATACGGCAGCTGATTTGTTTTACTCGTAGCCAAGATGACATTGACATTTCAGAGCGCCATCTATCGAATTCTACTTTTCCCAATACTATTAAATTAAAAACGTCAATTTTCTTGACAACTTACCTGAGGCAGACTGAAAAATCTTCAATATTTAAATGTGAAATATTAATTTATTTTGGTATTTATCCAATTTATCCGTCAAAATTAGTTTGAGCCCAAATAAAATTAATATGGCTATGTAACCAATGTCAATGTCAATATCACTTGCCATAAGGTCCTATTTAAATTTATTGGCCAGAGTAGCACTGTGACGTCATCTATTACTATTACGTCACCTGTTACCATTCGTAGAGAAGTTTACAACACTTTATTTTCACCCTCCAAATTTTATTAATGTAAGTGTAGCCGTTCAAAAGAGAGGAGACTTTTGAAAAGCACTGTATACAATTTTCTCCACTACTAAAAAGCCAAAATTAAAAATAATTCACAATGCACCACGATAAGCGTTTACTCCGTCGTCTGACTGACAAGTACACTGTCAGTTTTCGATATATTATGAACGTACTCGTTATGTCATCAATCATTTTTGTTGAGCGCGAATTTCAAACTAATAGCATTTTTATTCAAATAATTTTAAGAATTAAATAATTATTAACCACTAATAGAGATTAGTTGGCTAGAAGAAGCAATAATAGTCAACTTCTTGGATAGTAGTGGAAAAAATCATTTTTTACGCTGTTGCCAATTTCGTTTTTTTTCCCTAGACTCCAGAAGATCAATAACGTATTTAGAATTATATAGTTTTAACTGGCTAGAGCAACATAAAGAATGATCCGATCAAATTTTAAAAGTATTATTAATAATTGTTGAAAGTTACGCTGTCGTAATATGGCACATATTTTGTGCCTGCAAATCAAAAGTACCTACTTAGTTTTATTTAACAGTGCAAAAAACTAAAATACGAGCGACGGAAATCGTTAGTTTTCATAATTAAAATCCAGAAACGAAAGATCTTTCTATAATTGATGGTTTTATGCATTATTTTCACCGTCAGGTTACATTCCATATTGACTTCGTGGAACGGTTTTAACTAGAATAATCATGGAATACCTACATTTTTAATGGGAAGCGTAAAAAACATGGTAAACAGACAATACTACGAAAAGTTGACAACACGGAAAGTCAGTTTTAATGAGATGTTCAATGTAATATTATATAAACATAAAATTAAACACTTCTTGTATTTTCACTCATAGATAACTGTATTTCTCGGATATCCTTCATCCACTGTCTTTCCACACTATCCGATAGATAAATATAGTGTTCCTGTCTGGCACTTTGGGTTCGGGATAAAGGAGGATTTGTTAAATAAATAATACACAAAACAATATTTTTTTTTTCAACAGAATTTTGTGTTTTATGTGGAAATAAGTATGAGTACTGACAGAGCCGGTAAAGTTGAGGTCGAGGCTGAAATAAAATTTGATAATTTTTAACAATGGACGTGGTCGAAGATATAGACGACGATTTAAATGGAATAATCAATATTGGAATGTTGGAATATAATATTAGCCCCCAAAAATGTCTAATTTTTAATTTTACATTACCTGGTGTTGCAATAAATTTTGCCAAGATTGATTTTCCAATTTCCACCAGTAGGAATTTGTTTGTTCATTTTAATGATGTGTTTGGCATTTAAACATAATTTCACTAACAAACGGATCTCATTTTGTGTAAAATTTGGAGCCCTGTCCACTTTTTTTCCCAAAGCTCTCCTTTCCATAATGGAAATAGAAAATTGGTGCTGGAGAAAATGCTCTTCGAGAGTTTTTAGAATCATCTAACAGTATTTCAACTCTCACTTCATGGAATTGACCAGCGTGGACTTACTATGTACAGCTTTGGGGCTCAAAATACAAAACAAACGGAACTCATAACTCGAATATTGAGAATAGTATATTATTGAACGAGCAATTTATGATAGCCATAATTCACGATGGGTGACGTTTGCCTCACGAGCCGCAGGCGAGGGGCGCAAGTCACCCAAGTGAATTATGGCCATAAATTGCGAGTAGAATACTATACTTTGTCCACGACACTTAATTTATTTATTAATAAATAAAAGTCAGTAGCGATTTGGCATATTACTAACCTCAAAATGTTGTGGCATCTACTTCAAATAATTTGACATATATAGAGATGGGCGATACTGTAGAAAGTATCAATACAACGTACCGTTATAAATATATTGTTTTAAAATACTTGAAAATATCGTTATGAAAAGTATCAATACTAAAAATTACAATATTTTATAGATACGATATATGTCAGAAACAAATTTCCTGAACAAAATACACAGATTTAATAGTTTATTTCATATTGTACCCCCATCTCTAGTCGTGAATTATGAACCATAATACACTACAGTGTATTATGAACCATAATCCACGACAGTTGATATATGGGTACCATATACCTTTAGTTAGGAGGTAAAATATTGACTTATTATCAGGTGGTCGTTGACAAAGTATTTTATTTGTTTGCCGGTTAAGAAAAATCCTCATTCCAATGAATATTGTTAGGAAAATATCGGAAATAATGTCAAAATCGTGAAAAGTCAGATATTATACGTGGATGGAAATCGACAAAAAACATTGAAACTTTGGAAAATATATTTTCAGGGGAAAGGATTTTGAATGTTACCTAAACTGATACAGACGCCAGAACTACTGACTCAAAAGGCTCAAACTGGTAGATCCAAGAAATATTTTGGAAGGTATTCTGGAAGGAGAAACCTCCATGCATTCAAATATTTGCGAAAAGAATAGAAATACAGAATCCTGGGGCACAACACCTAGAAGACTACTGGAAAGAATGGAAGTAGGTAGTGAGGCACTTCAGGCAGACAGCCAGACATCCGGTCTTATCAGTTGTGGTTGCATCGTGAATTTGACAAAGGATCCCAGAGGTGTATTAGAGATACATCAGAGGAGTACCAGAGCTGTACCAGATGTGTAACACAGAGGGCTCCTGAGATACCTCAGAGATGCAGCTGAGAGCGTCTGACCCACCTCTACCTCTAAGCTGTCTGAAATACGTCTGTGATGTTTCTGAGGTATCTCAGGAGCCCTGAGGCCTCTGGTACGGCTCTGGTAACCCTCTGATTTATCTCTGATATACCTCTGGGACCCTCTTTGTCAAATACACGATGCAACCACTTACTAAGTGGGACGTATAAACTAAAACCTAGAGAAATCCTCAAATTCTTTCGGGAAATAGGTCTAAAGGTGCTACTAGTCCTCAGGAACTAATTGGAAGGGAAAGGATACAATGGATATTTTAGGTCACAGTAAATATAACCCCATTGCAGTAGGGTATGGTGAATTTTTTGCCGCCCAGGGCCGACCAGAAATTCATCACTAACACATGACTTCATTCCGCCTCCTCTCTTTGTCACCCTTGAGGTTTCGCTTGCCAAATAATTTTACGAGCGCGATTTGTAGTAAATTTTTTTATTTCCAATCGAAAAAATCTTGGAGCTTGCCACCACCCCCATTCGTATGCCGCCCGGGGCCGTTGCCAATGCGACCCCTTCTACGCTACGCCACTTCCCGCTCTACTCATACATACAGGGTAGCGAGAAAGTGGCAGCAAGTCATTTTCTTTTATCAAAGTTTGGAGCTATAAACGACGGTATTGTATTCTTCGTTTTTTTTTGGCAGTTCCTCTTAAAAACGAAGAATACAATACTGTTCATAACCCTAAAATTTGATAATTATATGTTCATTATTTTCAAAGAAAAAGACTTGGTGTCAGACTTTCTCGCTACCCTGTACAATATTAAGGAATCACTATTTTATTTGAATCCATTATTTTTCTTCCACATTTATGGGTTTTTTTATTTTTTTAACAAATAATCCATCTTTTATGCTGTATTTCCGAATACTTTGAACATTAATAAAAACAATAATTATTATGTGTTGTTTTTGGAGAAAAATAATTCTTTGAATATTTCTAATAATTTTTTTTTCAAAGCCAAGATTTGTGGACACGTAATCAAAAATTTCTTGTGTGTGGATTTATGCAGCAGCATTTAACAATTATCAATTAGCATTTAACAATTAACATTTATCATTCAACAATTAGTAAAACTGCCATCGTTTATGCAGACACAATTATAAATTAGGAGAAAATAGTAAGCATGCGCATAAGCCCGAGATTCTAGTTACGATAACCCTACATTTTCATGTCTATCTGTGCATTGGAATAATTTTGAAGATGTATAGTAGAATTGAAGACTCTTTTTCTTTTATTAGTACAACTTGAAAATAAACAAAAACCCAACATAAACCCAAGTCAACCGCTTTTCTATGAAAAAAGTAACTAGTTGCGCACTAGATGAAAATTCGGTACATTTAATTTAAGAAAGTTAAAAGTTGGCCAACTTCGTAATTGTTAAATGATAATTGTTAATTGTCTGCATAAATGGTGTCATAGTGAAATGAGTAGTTCAACTTATAATTGATAAATGTTAATTGTTAAATGCTAATTGATAATTGTTAAATGTTGCTGCATAAATCCACACTTTAATCCCAATAATCTAAATACTTTTACGAAATAATTGAAACTGCATGTATTGTTTAACAGGGTGAAATATCAAGTAAGATTTACAATAATTTCAATTCCATCATTTATTTTTCAGTGGCGATAAATAAATACATAAATCAACAATCAACTACTGTAAAATATAAACAATTTGCCAAAACGAGTTATTTATTGTGACATCTCAAAACAACATAGACAACGTTGTACGATTTCAGTGGTTAAATATTTCTTTTTATCAAATCTCAGCACTTCCCATTTAAACACCAACATTCGAATCCCTAGCACAGCAGGAAACTTCCAAGTAACAATTAAATTTCTTGGTGAATGCAGTGTAAAGGCAGTCGTCAGTCGGCGAATCACAGCTGCGGTACAACGTCGAACATTCTTGTCTGTTTCCAACTCGCCACGCTGTCACGCATTCTTTCGGACTACGATCACTTCGAGGGCCGTTTTTGTGTCGAAAGTTTATACATCGAATAGTGTTTTTGATAGAAAATAACTAATTAGTCTGCAGTGATAAGTGTTTTGATAATAATAAGGATTTGGAATTATTTCAGTGACATCTAAGTGAGTTAATTCTACTTTTTCAACCAGATACTTATAAAAATATTCTTTGATCGTAAACAAATACAAATTTTAACAAACAAAGCTTTGAAAATTAAAAATAAGTTTATACAAAAGTATTTTTCACACACCGGCATCTTCAGAATATTTGCGATATTAATGTAAATTTTATTTCCTCAGCCTCCAGCTGTCAATCTTAACTTCAATGCTGATCGTTATATATCTCCAGATAACAATTATTAACTTAACCAATATAGGAAATAACCTTTCAACAAATAATTTGATTCCAAACAGTGTGAATAACCTGTCTATTATTTTTAGAAATGGGTTATAAAACTGGTGACAAGGTTAAATTATGTATGCAAATCGGTTGAATTTCTATAAGGGTTGCTTTTCTTTCAAAGAATATGCCAAAAATAACGAGTAAGGTATCGAAAATATACATTTTTCTCATAAAAATATTATTTAAGAAAATTGCAAAGTAATTATCCAGGTAATTATCCTGTTTTTTTTTTATAGAATATCGTTTATTGGGGATGGTTCATGGGTATTCGTGCAAAATATTTAATATTACCAAATTAATTTTTGCATGAACACAAAACATACTTTTTATTATAAATGTATCTTTAAACAAACTTCT
>CAJUYH010005307.1:0-23741 GCA_910591685.1 Galerucella tenella
AACCGTTTGTGACTGCTCTACGAACAGACTTATTATAAAAAATATTACCGGGGTTCCCAGCATCATGCGGTACGGAATTTTTGTATTTCCTTTCGACATTACGTCCGCCGTATAGTTCCTTGACGTGTTCTTTGATTTCAAGTGAAATGAAATCTTTCAAATCATATTGTATGCATTTTTGCAAAAAGGGCCAGTTTTTGTGTAGAGCGTGGGAGGCGTAAAAATGAACATCATACGAATTGTACATAATGTACTCTTGTCCTTCCAAGTATGCGAATCGTCCATATGTGATTCTAAAATTAAAATTATATTAAGTAATAGTAACGCTACCTTTCGGGACTAATTGTGTATTTAAACTCTCCACGGACTCACTTAAATATACCTTGGGTCATTTGTAGAAAAAGTTTTTGCTTCTTCATCTTCCACCAATAGCCATAGAGTCCCGCCATCGCTTATAAAGTAAGTTTCATTAAACAAAGCGCCTTTATACCAATCGGGTAATTGGCTAAAAATATTTCAACATAAAATTAATTTCATATAATAACAAAAAATGTTGACTGTTTTTGAAAGTATTTTAAATTGTGGTTATCTCAGAAAGTTGCAAAAAATATTTTTTTTATTACTAATACTTCTACTTCTAATGGTTTCCAACAGAGAAACTTTTGATTGGTATCAAATGTCACCAACAGTTTAAGAATTACCAGCTTGGTATGATGAAAAAGTATAACTCTTCAAAGAAATTCGTTACGGAATTGAGCAACAAGAAGGAACCAAACACTCTGAAAGCTTGGGAAAAACCCCAAGTATCTTTCAAGCGGAAATCCACGCCAGAAGAAAGTGCGCCCAGTTCAATATTGATAAAGGATACAGAAGACAAAGGATTATTATAATGTCGTATAGTCAAGCAGCCATTAAGGCACTGAGCTCTTGTGTAATCAGTTCCAAAATGGTTTGGGAATGCCTAGACAAACTCAATGAACTAGGCGAGAGCAATATAGTCATCTTACTATGGATTCCAGGACACACTGGAATAGAAGGAAATGAAATAGCAGATGAACTAGCAAAGAGGGGGACTGAAATACCTTTCTGGGGGCCCGAACCCTTTTGCGGAATCAGCCCCAATGTAATATTGGAAAAAATAAGTGAAGTCGAGAAAAAGAGAAGATCTGACCATTGGAAAGATCTAGTAGGGCTTATACAATCAAAGACTCTTCTTGGTGACTACAACCTGTTGAGATCAAATGAATGCATAAGTCAAAGTAAAACTGCGCTAAGAGTTTGAACAGGGATCCTAACGGGACATTGTCACCTGAATGGGCACCTGAAAAAGCTCAAAATAGTGGAGGAAGAAGAATGCAGATTTTGTAGAATGGAAGAAGAAACCTCCATCCACATACTTTCCAACTGCACACCACTACAGAAAAGGAACATTTGCCTAAGTTGAAGCCTGCAGACATCCTAAAATTCCTCCGGGAAATAGGACTAAAGGAACTACTAGTTTCCGAGACTCTCCTCAAAACTGAGTAGAAGCAAGGGGGCACAATAGATCTTTTAGGTCTCAGTGAATGTCACCCCAAAATACATACAAACACCAACAGTTTAAGAATTACCAACTTGGTTATTTCAAACTCTACCTCGTTTTTAAAATGGGAGGGGCATTTTAAGAAGCCTGAATCACACCACTAAAAGTTAATAGATAGAGAGAGTGTTCTGAAAGGGTTGTGTTCAGGCTTTTTCAACTTCAAGTGACTCTTATGTGAAATATGTAAACTATTGTGCTAGCAGTTGTCATGGCAAATGAGAGATCAAGGCATGTCTAAATATTGAATCACCATTGAGTGTGAGACAATGGCGAACATAGTAGCCAAATATCACCTTATTATGACAAAATTTGTGTGAGGCTTGTTCAATTGAAACCCATCTTTGGTCCAGGAAAAATTTATTGACAAGTACAGTTACAAATAACTACCACTACAATTGAGGCACATATCCCACTGTTTCACCAACCAATGTATACCCTGCTTATAGAATTCTTGTGGCTGCTGCTGGAAGAATTCTTTCACAGCGTTTTGTACTTCTGCGTCCGACTGAAAACGGTTACCTTTTAACGCCTTTTTTAGTAGCCCAAAGATGTGAAAATCGCAAGGCGATAAATCGGGACTATAGGGTGGATGCTCTAATATCCTCCATTTCTTTCGTTGCAGATTTTCTTTCACTACGTTGGCAACATGAGGCCGAGCATTATCACATTTGGACGGATTGTTAACAACAAACGCCATTTCAAAGTCACAATACTTAAAATCGCTGTCAAATATAAACGAAATAAACAGATCAGTGTGACGTTTGCATACATTACTAATGTTGGAAAACGTCAGTTGAATGATTACAATTGTTTCCAAGGCTAACCTGACCAAAGATGGGCGAATAACAGGCGAATCCGATAAAGACACTTTACTGACGTAGTGCATACAAAATTTTATCGCCAACTGCTCAGAATTCAGAATAAAAGAAACTGAGGTATATTTCATTGCATTTTATTATGACAAAGTAAACAGCACATATAGAACAAATCTACTTATTTGTTATATTTAAATTGAAGGTACACCCTGAAGCATCATAAAAGTTAATTCCTGAAGTCATGCAAAGGAGTTCCAACAATAATTTGTTATAAATAAATCGCAAGAAAACTATTATGGAGCCGTAATAGGGAGAAGCGTGACACTGACAGATGATGATTTTCGAGTAATGTCAAAGTCAAAATACTTTACCTGCCGCTTATGTCACTTTACCTGCCCCATATGTCCCTTTACCTGCCGCAAATGCGGCAGATAAAGTAAAGGAAGGTAAACTGTTTGTTTACTTCCGGAAATCAATCTGATAATTGATGGCTTTACTGACGGTTGGCGATAAAAGTATTTTATGTCAAATATATGTCCTAATAATTTGTTAATGTTAATAATTTGAGGATAAATAATTAGGTGAAAAATGAAATTATAAGTTGAAGTATTCTTCTTTTACATTGAAAGCTTAAATATAGCTCAAACTAAAAGAGAAGTGTTGATATTGGATTTGTGAATAAAAAATAAAAAATAACACTTAAATTGGCTAGAACATAATGCTTTGTTGAAAATAAGATAAACACACAAAAGTAGTGATAGACATTGAACTATTTAATGTTTTGAAATAAATAAACACAAAACTGACAGATGATTTATATACAGGGTAGCGAGAAAGTCTGGCACCAAGTCTTTTTCTTTGAAAATAATTAACATATAAATAACAAATATATGGTTATGAACAGTATTGTATTCTTCGTTTTTAAGAGGAACTGCCAAAAAAAACGAAGAATACAATATCGTTTATAGCCCCAAAATTTGATAATTATATGTTAATTCTTTTCAAAGAAAATGACTTGGTGCCAGACTTTCTCGCTACCCTGTATATAGTATAGAGATAAGGAATATAATAAAATATACATACCTATCTTCTAATACTGGTTTTTGCCAGTTATGAATGGCTTCTTCCCATAAAGGATAATTATCAAATGTGTAAGATACTATTTTTAGAAGAGCGTTTTCCTTTCCAAAGTACTTTGTATAAAATCTGTTATACCTTTTCTGGTTGTTTGGAAAGTTAATCGTAGGCATATCCCAAGCAAGACTCATTTCAACTTCTTGGGATGCTCTAGGAGCAATTTGTACTTTTGCTGCTATTCCACATGCCATTTCACCATATAGACTTTCTATGAATACATTACAAATTTTGGAAATGGAAAAAGTATTATCTTACATTAAAAAAAATATCCTGATAAAAAGCTCTGACTTAAATCTTTGTTATCAATAAACCATAAATACTTACTAACCAATAACAGATTTGTTGGATTTGTCGAATTCTCCATTGTCTTTTAGTTGTTTCCATATGTCATAACCATTGGAATTTGGATTGAAATACAAACATTTTGTCACTGATATATCACCTCCAGATTTTGCAGCAAGTGCATATGCACATGGCATATTATCAATTTTATTGTGAAGTATAACTCCTTCAGAATTTGAGCATGAAAATATTTCTGAGCTACAGGCAGCTGCAATATATTAAAACATTATGTATTACATAAAAAAATATATATGTGGTTAAACTTATTCACCATTTTTATCTTCTTTGCTTCCAGTTCCATTTTTGAATGTGAAAGTGATTGTTACAGTTTTAAGACTGTCAGAAATATTTTCTATATTCCATACAAACACAGCACAAGGTAATGCACTATTCTAAAAAGTGAGGATTTGTTTTGGATTTTTGACAAAGTTTCTACTAAAGGAGATTCAAATTAAGTTCATAGTTTCTTTTTGGTTTTCAAATAAATTGTAGGAATACATACCTTATAGTCATGAGGAATTACAGGACTAATTTGCCTGCAGGTAAGTTTTATACCATATTTAGAGAGATCATACTCAGTCCAAGCTCTTGGATATAAACCAGTATAATTACATTTGCTGCCATCCAAGAGATTTTCCCAGCAAGAAAGACTAGATTTTCTAGAATGAAAATGTACAATAAATATGTTTACAAATAAATATGACAATTTAAATTAAAAATATAAAGTAATAAAAGGAGTCATTATATTTAAGTTGTCTACATCTGGATAAGAAAATTATCTTACTTAAACGTTGACAGCAAACTCTGGAATGTGGTAACATTTTTTTCATCTTTAATTGTAACAATAAACTGGTCAGCATCAACTGTATTCCATTCATAAATACCAGGGCGTAATTGAAATCGACAAAATTCTCCCTTAAAGCCTCTTCCTATTGTTCCCCCTCCAAGTCCTCCAATAGGAACACCTATCAAATAAACAAAAATGTTTGAAATTTTCTTTTGTGCTTGGGAATTGTGTACCAATATTCACATCTTAGAATGTGTGCTCAACTAAATTTTGTGATCTTATATTAGATATATTTTATAGAAATTCAAACTGTTATTATAACTAAATAGGGTAGTGTACAAGTTATTTTTAAAGCATACATTTTTTTTCTTCCAATGTCAACAGTTCAAAATAAATATGTTTTCCTATTAGGTACTTATATTTTGTAGAAAATCATAAGCAAATACATAAAATTATACAATACCGTAAATCTGTTCTGGTGTCCTAGGTGAGATACTATCAATAAATATTTTTTGTCCTTTCCATTTTGATTTTATATAAAATAAAATGTATCTGAAATTAATAAGCAATTGAGAATGATTTATAGTACCTACATCTCATATTAACAGCTGGGACAAAGCAATTATACCTTAAAACTGTTGGTAGAAAACTCCATATGACCCGTAAGCTTGGAATATAATGCTGATTTCTTTTTTCTGGATATACATGATCTAACTTCAACTTAAGGCCATATTCTGATGCTATCTTATGAGATTTATTTGTTATATTGGACATCTCTACACCGCATTTATAATAATCCTGGCTAATAACAATACAATCATTTAAAACAATAGGTTCATTACTGACACGTTAATAAAATTGTAGTGTTGAAACAATCAATAAATTTGTAATATTCAGGTATATTTGACAGAATATTCAAAAGTTTGTATAACCAGTTCTTTGCAAAAAAGTAACTAAATAAATCAAATTATTGTACCTCGAATTTTCTTATCAAAAATAAAATGATAAAATCCCATTTCCTATTAAAATCGGATGTTTGAACTGATTACCCCATCCCCTCCACTATATACTGATATCAGAGACAAAAAAAGTAGGAATTATTTATACCATATATAAACCTGTATAAAAACAACACAGATAGGTTTGTCGATAACAACACAAACAAGGAGTTTAGGGTATAGGTTTTCTACATATTTATGGAAAACAACATGATCTAATGTTTAGCCATAGAGAAATATAATATAATGTGTTTAGCAATCAAGACTCTTTCCATAGATAAATTCACATTCATTTGTCTTTGACTTTTTCATCCCGCATGTGTAATATTGAGTAAACTATCCTTCAGCTTCAGGGTATAGTCCGAAAAAGGAAGAAGAAGGAGATAAGAAAAATCAAAATATTTTCAAAATCAAATATAAATAGTAGAAATACAAAATTCAATTTTAAAATGAAAAAAGAAAAGCCATGCACATCTTGTCAAATCGTTTCCATCATATGTTTCTGTGGAATTGGGACTTATTTGATATCTACAGGAAGAAGTTATCCTAAGAAATCAAGATTTATTATTAATTCTTTAGGATTAGGTAATAATAAAATTCATCTACATTTTAAGGTGTTAAGGCATGCAGGGTACATAAACTAATATCCAGATGGTTAATTGGACGTAGAAAAATACAAATTGTTCAAGTAAATCCATCCAAATTTGTTTACGAATACCTTCTCTGTTCTCTAACAAAAACAAAGTGCTTTGAATTAGATGATTTATTTTCAATATATTTTTAGACAAGTTTTATAACTACTATTAATACTAAACAAGGAAAAAATGCATTGAATGAAACATCCTATTCAATATATTAGAAACCAATAAGTATTTGAAAATAAACAGCTAGAAATAGTATTTTCATTCTGATTAATTGTTTAAATGTTAGAAGGTACCCTATAATATATCTACCACAATTTTTTAATGAATTTTCACTTTTAGGTAGTTTTGCATTTGGCGTTAAAGAATTATTTAATTTGTTTACAATTGGAGATGAAGTAATAAAATAATGATAAATTAGCATACATTTAATTATTTTTAAATATAATAGCACATACACTGATGTTTTATATAAGAAGTAAAAATTTATTAGAAATAAAAATTTTTGTATTTGAATGGATTGCTTTTATTATTCAAAGAAAATTAGACTTCTGTTTAGCTTAGAACCACAGAAAATGTGATATTTATTTAAAACCCAACTTTTCCAAGTTTGGTATCGGTTTTTGGATTGGCTGTGACAGATTGTGCTGCAACAATTAATTCATTTGCTTTAGTCTGCAAATTTCTTAAATCTTGAATGTATATCATTCGTAGGATTTTTGCAGCCCGATTCAATACTGGATCTTTTAAATCAAAACCTAAATCAGTTTCTTGGATTGGAAATGGAGTTCCCTACAAAAATAGTCAATCAAAAAATCAGTAAAATATTTATGGAGGATTCACTCACTTTCAAAATATACTTATCAGGGTTTTCAACACAGTCTGGAGCCATCCTTTGAACAACTACTTTCCTTACCGCTTTTAGAGTAACAAGGGGATCGGGATGAGTAACAATATTAAGTACTTTGGCCAATTCATTAATACCATCTACAAATTCTTGACTGCTAACTAAAAGCACATATGACATGAAAAAATATGATTCACAGAAAACGTAATTACTCACAATCCAATTTATCCAATATGTTTTCAGCTATTACTGCTGGAAAGTTTTTATTTTGTAAATTCTCTGCTGCATGTTTCAAATAGACATTTCCTGAAAACAAACATAGCCTATTGGCATTAAGCTATTCATTTACAGAAGAACATATTTTCATACTATTTTTTTGTGTTTCAATTTGTACTGCATAGCCTAAAATCCACTGTAATTCTTCTATTCTACCTCCCAATACAGGACAACCTAGTGAATCTTTATACTTCGAGTATGTAATATGCCAGTCTCTATTATTATTCAATTGAATTGCCAATCCTGGTGGTGCTTTTTTAATCCTATTAGCTTCTAACCAAATAATTACTTCTCTAAAAGTGTTGTCATCTGAAAATAAAATCATTATTGTAGATATTATGCCTGTTAGTGGGAAAACAAAAATTCCAAAGTTGTATACCATTCAAATTTAAATTAGTAGGTTTTGGGTATTCTAATGCAGAGAGAAGCCGCTTAGACATATTTAAAAGCAATTAAAAACTAATATTTGTATTGTTTATATTTAAATTACTGTTCTGCAACGCAGGTAGCGAGTCAAACCATAGAGCTCCGTGACCCGTGACCAAGGATGATAGATTGAGAATAGGATGCATGGAGACTATATAAGGAGACCGAACTCCATGTATTTCAATTTTTGCACAAGGTAGAGGGCGCCAGCTAAGAATAAGAACCTTCACAGCCAATCATAAAACTTTAGTTCATCAAGTTTTATTGGTTGCAGGCTCCTTTGACAGTTCGCGGTTCACGTGCAAGGAAAGTGAGGTTAGAGGTAATAAAACCAAAACATTTTTTGGATAAGAAGTCCTTTTTTTGAACTCTTTTTAAAAAATAACGAAAATTTTGATCGTTTTTGTGGTAAAATAATCAGCTGAATGTATTATACGAATATCTACTATCATGCTTCTTTGTTATGGAATTTAAGAACAAATTTAAAGGTCCAGCACAGATACAATGAGTAAAACAGGTATTTGAAAGAGAAATTTGAAGAATAAAGAAGACACCCTACGTGAAAGTAAGTATATTCTAGAACCAAGTTCACCCCAAATATGAAAAATAAATTCAAGTTGTATTAAGAAATACCTTTGTTCACATTATGTATAAAGTTTTTTCAGAATCTGGCTTCCTACATAGTAAAATATTAACTAACAAAAATATGAAAAAACGAAGAAGGAGAAACCAATTAAAATGCTTGGAGGCGGTGTATCATTTCAAATGTACTTTATTGAATGGCCTTCGAATAATTTAGAATCGGAGCATCATATTTTGCAGCTAGAAAAAATAGTTTGAAAACATAGAAGGTAGGTATGTATTGATAAATGTCACTTGCCATAAGCTCTAAACACAAATTTTGGTCCTATTATTAAGAAATAATAAAACAATTACATAATTGATAATATCTAATTTTTAGGTTTTTTTTCATGAACTTAACGAAAATATGAATGCTTCCAAACTGGTCAAGCCTTTAGAAGAAGAAATTATGAAAATGTTAAATACCTATACAGATTTTCATGAGAAGTACCTACCTAATCAACTACACACCATGTAACTTCTTCCACCTAAAAATAAAGTGTACAATCTGTATTTTGCCTCTTACTTGAAATCTACCTATTTTATGGCCTGTTATACATACTATGAGTTGGTAATAAGTTTACTGTTAAAGTTAAAATAAGGTAATTAGGAAACTTGATAGATTTACCTTGATTTATAGGATTACAAAAGAACACATAGATAATATATCTTGATACCAGATTGATTTTAGAGAAAATGCTCAACTATACATTCACGATGGAACCTGACATCCAATTACAAACCTCTAGACTAGATTATGAAGAAAACAGTGTTGCTATTTTTCTAGGCATTACTGAAGCATTTTAAGGTGTTTGGAACTGTGGTATGTCCTAAAACTATATGAAGTGATGTGTCATAAATATTTAAGACTACTTTAGTGATAGAGCATCACAAGTAAAAGTGCCAAACCTTTATACGTTAACAAGGACTTCTGTAGGGCTCCTTGCTGTTCTATAATTTACTCTAAAATCTATATGTGCTGGTACAACTACCATTTTGCAATAGTGGTTTAACATGTGGAAGTTGATGCCTGCACAGGTTTTCAATATAAGATATATTTAAATAATTTCCATCACTCAAGAAAATAATTGTTTCAAGTAGGAACTTTATTTTAACAATACAAAAGTTTGATTGCTAAAAGCAAACACAGTGGAAAGTCACCAATTATTGTGAAATACATGAGTACACAAAATATATATCTGTTGCTATTCATTAACTCAGCTGCACAAAACATTCACTACACTATTTTCATGATATTGATGCTTTTCCATAATTGCCCAGACTTGAATTACTTGGCTGTAGATTGGTAAGAAATAAGTGTCATCGATTAGTTTCAATGTCTTATGGTTTCATTAATCCCTATTGGTAAAGTGCACCAATAATTGCAAACATAATTTTGTTCTATTTCTTGAATATACCTATTTGTTTGAATTCATGTTCTCACCTCATTTATATTTTCATTTCCTATTATTATCTGAATATCAATTGAATTCATAATTTTCTGTATCAAAGGCATACTAGTACTTCCATCAGATTAGTTTCATAACTCAGTTCTTATCAACCTCTAGTTTTTCTTCAAATCATTGTTCACCTTTCTTTTTCATGATCTCTTATAATATACTTGTATAGAACACTTCTCACAGGTGGGGAATAATTATAATTTTGATTCAAGATAATAATTATCTCCTACTTCATTTATCTTAATATTTTTGATTACTGAAAAAACTCTAGTTTTCTTTAATTAAATTCAATTTGCATCTTCGTTTTATACCTAATCTGCACTACCAACCACTATTGCAATGGCTTCCAACAACGAATAACCTGCCTAGTTTAAATAATTTTTATATTTCTATTGCATTTTAGTAATGTTTACTATCGGACTACTGTCATCTATAAAAAGTAAGGTTATTGTAGTTTCTGTTCTGTCAGAAATGGGTTCTTAAGGTACAATGCGCACGCTGCGGTCAAAAACCAAACTACTTAGAAAGACGATTTTGAGGACATATTTGTCAATTTTCCCGTATGAGTCAGTTCTCCTTATCTAGTCTCCATGATAGGATGGATTAATCCCATAAGAGCAACGCTAGCCATTTGGGTAACCAGTGACGTCACAGCAACGTTCTTTTGTCGACATCGGTGTTCCATCAATTATATGTTTATCTTCTCTTTCTATGTGCATTAAACAAAGACAGATTTTGAACTGTATTGTTATAAGTGTAACTATTGATAAATGAACAGCTGTTTCAAGCTGTTTTTAGTTTTTAAGACGAAAATCGTAGCCGTTACTTGTTGTTGATAAAGTTGTGTATTTCCTTATTTTTTGCGTTGATTGATTATTATTATTATTATTAGTATTATTTATTAGTGAGTTATTTAGTCCATATTTAGTGTTTTTACAGAGACTTAAAAGCCTGTTACTATTCAAGAGATTACTGGATGGTGTGCACGTAGGGATGGCGATCTGAGATCGATTAATCGAAGAATCGATTTTTGGAGCCAAAAAGATCGATTTTTTAAATCGATATGTGGTACTGTATCGATTCGGTGAATCGATATTTCACCCTTGAAAATCGACATTCGATTTTATTTTATTTTCTGGTATAATTAACTTTGTTAATCAATACATTTAAAAAATAAATGTCTTGTCTTATACCTGATCTGATGTTTTGATATGGTAATAAAAATATTTTTTATCATCGAATTACCTGATTTTTCTGATAAGAGATCGTTAAATTATAATACGTATCTTGTTTTTAATAAAATAGATTTATATTACATTATAAACAAAAACTTGAGAAAAAGATCGATTTTTCAGAAATCGATCTTATTGGCCTCGATTTTTTTGTGGATCGATTCATTAGGTCACGATTCGAATCGATTTAAAAATCGATGTTTTTCGGAAAGAATCGCCATCCCTAAGTGTGCAGAAATCTGGCAGGAGCAAACTCGGGCTGTAACCCAAAAATCCTAAGCTGGATATACACTGCCATAGTGAGACCAATCATCACTTATGGAGCCATTGCCTGGTGTAGTAGAACTAGCCTATTGACGACGAGAGAAAACCTCTCCAAAATTCAAATACTAGCCTGTACAATATATGCATTACAGGAGCAATGAGAACATGCCCAACGGCAGCCATGGAAGTGATTCTCAACCTCACCCCTTTACATATGGTTTGACATACAAGAATGAAGGAATTAGTATTGAAACCGTTGCCAACATATATAAAACAATTTGTAGACCCATGATGGAATATAGTTCTACAATACTATATAATTGTAAAAATCCGCCTAGAAACCATATGAAAGTAGGGGAGACAACCAGTCTTCGAAAAATCTCTAAAATGAGACATCCTGATAACCCACTGCATAATCCATCAAACAGACTCCTTTATAGTAAGACGGGAATAGAACCAATAAGGGCGAGTTGTACCAAACACTTGAACTCGGTTTAATAATAACTGATGTTTAGACTGTGGCTGATTGATGTATTTATTATCAACAATTACATCAGTCTAAACATCAGTCATCATTAAACCGAGTTCAAGTGTTTGGTACAACTCACCCTAAATGAGAGATTCAAAAAATTGTTCAGGTCCTTCTCTCTTGAAAAAAAGAATATTGAATTAAATCAACCTCACATTCTAGAGATCCCTGAAAATGGTCATCGTAGAAAACATCCACAGAAAACTCTGTTTGAAGAAGTTATCTACATATCACGGCAATAATATGTCACTTAATATCTTGGTTTTTATTATGAAATTTATATATATATTTTTTTTAACTTATATAGAAGATGTATAAAGGATCTTGTTTGATGATATTGCATAATGATTTTAGTTTTCTTTGAATATAATAATTTGTATTGTACCTACCTAATCTTAGGAAAATCAATGTATTACTATATATTTTGTAAATTGGCTGAAAGACCTCGGTTGATGGCCTGTTGATGCTTTAATTAGTGTCAATAAAGTATACTTCTCTCTCTAAGAATATAAAAAATATAAAAATATACCTATTGCTTGTATGAATAGTTTTTGTTTTATTTGCGCATGTTCTTCAACTAAATAAAATATAAAATATCTATCTAGTGTTTATATTATTTCATGTAAAAGTACCAGTTTTGTCCTGTAATAATTGCAGATTAATAAAAATGAGTATAAAATTGAATCAGCCATTTCAAAAACCTCATAGATCACACAATAAGAGTTTTTTTAGGAATACATAAAAGCTATTTCATGTACCAACAAAGGACTTTTTTACTCTAAATTTAGTACATATTTGAGTTGCAAAAAATTAAAATATTGAATAACCTACACAGTTTATAAATAATAATAATGAAAGAAACCTGAAAAACTGATCATGACTTTAGCAAGAAATAGGGTAAGTGGAACATAATTTAACATAGTAATCATTTTTTTTTATTGCTTATTGAAAATTACACTTAAAAATTAACTTATTAAAATTTCACATGTATTAATTTGTCATGTTATAATATCTATAAGGTGCGTACCTAAACATCATTCTTATCCGGATTATCTTAAACATTTGCAGTTGGCCAACTAAAAATGCTGTTACATAATGGCATATGCTTTTCCAGAATACTATCCCCGAATTTGCTTTTAAATCACCCAATTTATTTTTATTATTTAAAGTAAAAGGAATGTCTTTTGACTTACATGATTTATACCCAGAATACGCATATACCTTAAAGAAATGATTAAAAAAAACATGTTGAAAAAATGTGACTTAAGAGGTTTTACTTATATATTAAATACTTTATTTTTTTTTGTTATTAAAAATAAATAAATAACACCACGAATTTCACAGTTTCATAATTCGCGCAAGGCGACGCGCGCATGGGTAACCAGTGACGTCATCAAACTCGGCTGACACTTTTCAGCTTTTAATCAATCCTATTCTCAATCTATCATCCTTGACCCGTGACAACCAAGACCATAAAATACTTACCAAGACTGACAATGACAAAGTCAATGCAGCTGCCTGCAACCATAGAGATAAATGACGTCACGTGGATTTGCCCTCAAAAGTGACTCTTTTTCATAACCTTACTTCTCATTCTTCTCTACCTCTACCCTCGACAAACCATCCCAATTTTCCGAAATAAAAGGAAGAAGATATTTTCTTAGTTGTGCTAAAAAAATTCTAAATAAATTGTTATTTTTATCCAAGTAAACACAAAATTAAAAATAATAGGTACATTTATTGCATTTTGATAACACATACGTTTAAAATGTAAGTGCAAATTAAGTAATCTCAATTTTTCATGTATATAATATTATAATTCCATACCAACCATTTATGTAATTGAATTTTTGTTTTATCTTTTGTAGCTTTTGAAAAAAAAGGAGTTTAATAACCTATGATTTGGATTAGAGTAAACGTTATGTGTACATTTGATTATTCTAATTATTTATAGTACTGTAACTAGGTAAGTTCATTAATTCTGTAAATTTCACATTTTCAATGTACTCACTTTCATAGTTACATTTCTGTTCAATTTACCTGAATATACTTGAGTGTTAACTCGTTCAACCAAACTAGAGTGTTCATGTTCTAATAAAGGTGAACATTTTAAAAATTGTTGGAATTTCATGTTTCTTATAAAATGTTTTTATTTATAAAAATGTTCATTTCTGAAACTATCAATTGACTTCTTGAATTGGGGTTAACTGATTTGCTCAAGGTTAAATCAATGTTTCTGTATATTCTAGTATGTATATACAAGCATGTTTTTGTTGTTTTTTATAGTGGCAAATTATATTACTTGTAAACATTAACTAAGTGATTCTTCTTAAGTATCTCATGTAGAAATTCTAAATGCAGGACCATATCAACAATATTTTGACTACTAAAACTTTGAGATAACATGTCATTATTAAATAGAACTAAATATCACATTCATAAACACATTAACAAAAGTATGGGGCATAATATTGTGTCCCATTACAGATTTTCCTTTTTCAAGATGTTCTATAAAACACTAAGGTTGATCCTTTATCTCAGCGGATATTTTGAACTATAAACTCAATAAATGAATTGAACAAGTGAACCTAATCAAGCAGAGTTTATGATTAATTCTTACTATAGTGATGGAAAGCATTTCGTGAATAACTACATCATTATTGCTTTGAAAATTATCACAAAAACATTATATTGAGTAATGAAACCGAAGCAACTTTTATCCATTGGAATTTTTTTCAGATCTTCAAGTATTGTACACTTGTATTTTGCTTGAAGGGACTAATTTAATAAAAAAATGAATCCAGTGAAAAGATTAAGACTTGATACAAATGATACAATCAATTCCAGTGACATGCCATATCCTGTTTTACCAGATGATTTAATTTTGGACTCAACATTAATTGATGTTTATGTAGACACAGTATGTGACACAAAAAAAATTAGTCAAGTAATAAAAGAATTGAATACAAAACTACCTGTGATAGAATTATCTCATTTGAAGCGCATGAAAAATAAAGAAATAATTCTTTCCCCAGCTTCTATGAAACCGCAGGAACTAACAAAGCTACTTACAGAGAAACATTTTGACATCTCACTACTTTGTAATGAAATACGTGTTGTAAAAGTGGCTAAATTTCCACCTAAAACCAGAAAACAGTTTGAGAAAACAAATAAGTTATGGCCATGTAACTTCCATCCTGATAAATATATAGAAAAATTATCTACCAATACGTTATTTTCACTGACAGATTTAGAAAAGCATTCGCAGTATATGTATGTAGCTGTTGATACTGCTAAGTATGCTAAAAAACAGATTGGAGCAGTTATTGTGGATCCAAAAATAGATTCGGTAGTAGCTATTGGATTCAGTCAAATAAATGAAGGACCATGTCGACATGCAGCAATGGTAGCAATTGATAATGTTGCTAAAACTCAAAAAAGTGGTGCTTGGGAAGACATACCTAACCAAATTTCAAAAACTAGCGGAATACCTGAATTATTTTTAAAACATCTTAAATCAAAATATGTTAATGTTTCCTTTGGTGCTAGGGAATACAAAGTAAAAGATCAATTACAGGAACCAACTGATGGTCCTTATTTGTGTACAGGTTATTATGTATATTTAACTAGAGAACCTTGTGTTATGTGTGCAATGGCGTTAATTCATAGTAGAGTGACAAGAGTGTTCTTTGGAGTAAAATCAGCAAATGGAGCTTTAGAAACATTGTGTAAAATTCACACTGTTAAAGATTTGAATCATCATTATGAAGTTTTTGGTGGGTTATTGAGTGACATTTGTAAAAGTTTGGATGACAAAGTTGGTACAAGTGATGGAGTTGAAGAAGTGTGAAAATCTTAGATTAAGTTTAAAGTTTGTGTGAGAAAAAGTTACTCTTTTGAGGTGGGTGTAAAAGGTATATACAGGATGTCCATTTTAAATTGTTGGAGTATTGGGATCTTGGAAAAAGTAAGAGTTGCAAAGCTGGTTAAATGGGATAAAAACGTCTTAGCAATGGTTGTACAACGTTTCGTTTTTACTATGCCGCTGATGTAAACTAACACTAACGCACGACATGCCCGTCCACGTTAAAAATATCCTGTTAGCCCAAAATTATTGTTCTATAATAACAATAATATTGCATTTGTAACGTAACTCTTCTACAGTTTATATTTTAAAACCCCACCTTTATCTGGGGGTAACATTTTTTAAATTCAGTTTTACAAAGTCAATGTACTATTCTACAAATTTTTGTTAAAAACTTATTCTGAAATCAAAATTTCTCCAAACTGAAACATGTATATAGTATAATAAAATATATTTAAAAAAAATCTGTTACACTTTACTTCACCTTCCAACACAATAGTGTCTAAGTGTAACTAATGTTAATGTGATGACCATAAAATAAAGCAATGTTGTCAGATATATTTTCTAAAATTGTTGGGCTCATTATACAAATGTTTCCCATTACTTCAGTAAACTGTTAGCTCGAGATGTTCGCAGAAAGCTAGTTTGGAAAAAAAAATCACAATATCAATTTATTAGATAGCATTAAAAAAAGTCGCTCGAAATTGCTGTAAAAAGAGAAATTAATTGAAACAACTTCATGTATGCCCACTTTAACTAGTGAAGTGCTCTTTCCAGGATAGCACTGCTTAGCATAGTGTCGCAATATTATTAATACTTAGTTTGTAAGATGGTTAATTAAGTTTTTACCTGTTGCTGTTGCTGTTTATTTTCTTGATTAATTTCTGGCAAAAACAGCTTATAAAATCAACCCTTTTATAATTTTTGTTTGATAAACATGATGAATTAGATCGTTAGTTAGTTGAAAAATATAAAACTACTAAGCCTCCTCTGAATTATTTATGATAATCAAAACATAAATAACAATGTTATTGGATTTTTTTTATTTCCCATAAAATACAAGTTTGGACCATGGCTGTTTCTATAAAATGCCCCAATTGTATTGAATGAAAAGTCGCTGAAGACTTCACTTTGGGTTCAATTTGTAGGTCAAGGCAGGTGTTTTTAAAAGAGAAAAAACTTAACGCGATTGAGTTTACGGAAGGGGAGGAGAATGGCCCACTAAACCCTGGAAAAGGGGTTCCTCTCTAATATCTGGCTAAATATGCGAATTAGAGAATTTTTCTTCAGATAAAAAATGAAGATCGTCTTATTATCTGCAAAAGTGGTTCCTATAATTTTTTTCGAAAATTCGATAGTTATCGAGATAATGAGACCTAAAAGTTTCCTATTTCAACTGCTGATGCTCTGCCTTTAGTAATTCTGCTGTCTATGCATTAACTTGTAAGCGGGCGGACGAATTGTTCCATAACTCGGCAAAAAATTTACATTTTTCGATTATTCAAAGTTGATCACAATGGGAAGATTCGTAACTATCATTCCATGTGACTTGCAGCTCGTTCGTACTTGACTAAACTATTTAAAAAAGCGGTAAAAGTTTTTTTCCACAAGATTTTGAGACTATTTCATTAATTTGTTCATATTAAAAAATAGTCTTTTATCCTAATTTTTTTTATAATGGAACCTTAGGAGGTCTTGAATGATCTCAGACATTTTTTTAATATCTTTCTTGCGTTTTGATTTGTTTATTTATTAATTAAAAAAAAAGTCCGGTTTTCACCGGTGTGATCAATTTCCCCGATTTCTGGAAAATGATTGGATTTTATCAAAAATCAAAAAGTACATTTGAAAACTAGACACTCTAATCTTTAAAATGATGTGCATTGAAAAGCAATATATAGGATGATACATTTTTAAATCGCGCTTGTACAGAACTCCGAAAACGGCTGAAAAATGTAAATAAACAAATCAATTTTTTATCAAAACGCAAGAAAGATAGATATTAAAAAAAATCTGAGATCATTCAAGACCTCCTAAGGTTCCATTATTAAAAAAAATTAGGATAAAAGACTATTTTTTTTTGTTTCTCGCATCAACCAAGTTGGTTATTAGCGATGGCTTTAATAATATAATCACAGCTTATAGAGTAGAGAGGTATTTGACAGATATTTATAAATATTATCCACAATGCAATCCTTTCCTAGCAAGATATTCATGTCATTTGGATAATTACATTGTTGTCTTTGCGATGTGTATAATGTACATTCTAATAGTATATGTTTTACATTTAGTTCACGGCTACAAATTATACACATAGGTTTATCAGTTTTACGTATTAAATATTCATGCGTAAGTTTAGTGTGACCTATTCTTAGTCTGGTTATTACGACCTGTTTTAAGCGGTTACTGCACATTCGCGGCCACTGACACTTTCCTTTATTTGTCTTAATTTTTGGAGTGATCCTTGCCACTCCGATTGCCACCGAGAATTAATTTTCATTTTGATGTAGGTTTTCACGTCACAGTAAACTGCACTGTTCACTATATTGTTACGAACTCACTAATTCCGAAGCCGGTTCTGTCGCAAACGATGAATGCGACCTTTCTAGAAATGTTCTTTCGCAGGTAATATCCAGACTGTTCTGGAAATGTACCAGGCCATACAATGGTTTATCGCGAATGTTCTAGAGATTTGAAGGAGTATATATATGTGGATTTTCGAGTGAATCGGGGAGTTGTTCAGTATACAGTGAATCGGTAAACAGTTTCAGTATACAGTGAGTGAACAGAAGTGAATATAAATAGTGTTGAAGATAAATTAGGACAATTATTATACCGTGTGTAGATAAATTAATAGACATTAAGTAGTGTGTATATAAATTAAGATTATTATAGTGTGTAAGTGTTTCTTCAATAAATCGATAGTAATTAGCCATAGTGAGTGTATAATTTTATCCCACGGTAAAAACTGTTTAAATAAATAAGAAAAACATTACAATATGTACATCTCTGCATACTGTAGCGTCTTTTGCATGTTTGTCAGCATCTTCGTTTCCTTCTATTCCTTGATGAGAGGGCACCCATAAGAATCTGACATCCAAGCTCTTGTTTTGTAGTAGATGCAGTTGAGTCTTGATTTGTAGTTCAAGAGGGTTGTTATAGTGTAAATATTTTTCAAGGTACTTAGGGCACTTAAGGAGTCTGTTATTATTACAGTTTTTTGCAGGTTTGACGATTGAATTTCGATTAAAGCTTGTAGGATAGCATATATTTCTCCATGTATACACAGAGCTTACGTCGGGTAATTTATACTTCAAAGATCAAAGGTGGTTTATAGGAAGTGATAACAGCAGCTCCAACTCCATTTGTTTCGTGTGAAACTTCAGATATACTATGGAGGCTGGAGTTTCTGCCTTGTTAAAGTTGGTTAAGCTGGTGTCTATGCTCGGAATTTTAATAAGCCATGGCGGTGGTATATCAACATTTGCTTCCAGTATGGAAGGTATCTGCATGTCTAGTTGTATGATATATTTGGAAACTCTGATAGAAGGGGTAGTCGACTATTTTCCTGAATTCGTAGGTGTTTTGATATCTATTTGCAACTGTGCTATTGTAGTTTGGATGTTCTTGGTTGCCCATTATAGTACTGGCATAAGACAGTGTCAGGTATTGCCTTCTTTTATCTAGTGATTGCTCTCCTAGCTCTACTTGTAAGCTTTCGATAGGGGATGTTCTATAAGCTCCAGAAATGATGCGCAATGCTTGGTTTGCTATGACACCTAAACGTTTTAATATGCGTTTTTTAGCGGAGGCGTAGGCGATGGATCCATAATCGATCTTGGATCTAATAAGATGTCTGTAGATTAGGAGTAAAAGACTATTTTTTTTAAATATAAACAAATTAATGAAATAGTCTCAAAATCTTGTGGAATAAAACTTTGACCGTTTTTTTAAATATTTTTGTCAAGTACGGACGAGCTGCAAGTCACATGGAATGATAGCTACGGGTCTTCCCATTACGATAAACTTTGAATAATCGGGAAATGTCAATTTTTTGCCGAGTTATGGAACAATTCGTCCGCTCCGAGCCGCAGCTGAAATGAGACTTTTAGGTCTCATTATCTCGATAACTATCGAATTTTCGAAAAAAATGATGAGGATCATTTTTGTAGATAATAAGACGATCTTCATTTTTATCTGAAGAAAAATTCTCTAATTCGCATATTGAGCAAGATATTAGCGAGAAACCCGTTTTCCAGGGATTAGGGGGCCATTTTCCCCCTTCCGTAAACTCAATTGCGTTAAGTTTTTTCCCGTTTAAAAACACCTGCCGTGACCTACAAACTGAGCTCAAAGTGAAGTCTTCAGGGATTTTTCAGGAGCTTTGTCCATTCATTTACCAGACTATAGGAGAAAGTAAAAAAAATAGTAATTAGTTTTTAACCAGGAGTGACCCAGCATGAATTATTTATTTA
Organism: Galerucella tenella; assembly: GCA_910591685.1. Lineage (NCBI taxonomy): Eukaryota > Metazoa > Arthropoda > Insecta > Coleoptera > Chrysomelidae > Galerucella > Galerucella tenella. The sequence continues at coordinate 20,298 of CAJUYH010005307.1, forward strand.
ATTTATTGTGATTATTATAGTAACATGTAAATTATAATATGAAAATTTTGTTACAGAATCTGAATGCATTCAACGTGTAACGTTTCTGTAAATTTGAAACCATCTTCAGCAGATCCTGTCAAACTCCTCCGCATTTGCGGGTATTTCATACAAAAAAGGGAAAGAAAGCGAGGTCTTATTTAAACAATCCCGAAGACCGTCAATTTATCTTATAATTTGACTCTGTTCGCCAATTTAAATCAATTTAACTAATTCCGCCGTTCGGCGGTGTAACTATATACACAGTTACAGTTCGAACTCCGAACGCGTTTGAATGTTTAAAATTTTTTTTTAAAGCGTTCGTCTTATGTTCTGTGTTCGCCAAAACGGCTTTATAAGAAAAGGGTGCTTAGCAACTACACAGTTTCTATCTTGTTTACATCCCTAAAAAATAGGGTTGAAAATTGTTTTTATTGGCTTTTTAATAAATGGATATTGAATCCAGTATTTTGTTGAAAAAGATGCTCGACATTGATTCCAGTCTTTTGCAAAACCATAGACAAAGGGAAACTACCGGGATAAAAAAATTATACAACAGTTTTTTCGTGATGTTTTAAAAAAACAAGACAAAAAGGTGAAAAAAAAATATTTCGGTAGTGAGTTTAGCTGATATTAGAATAGAAAAAAAAAGTAGCAGATAGTAAAAACTTTTATAATATATTGATATGGATTATCAACTTTACGATCATACGGATATCTTGTTGAACGAGAATTCGGAAAATTCTAAAAATTGTTGGAATTTACAAACTGACATGGATAATACCGGGGATCTATTCGGATGGAATTCATTAAAAATCGACGAACAAGATAGGATTGCGAAAAAAAGAAGATTATCAGAAGAATTAGACCAAGAAAAACATAAGCAAGTCCCTAAAGAAACACAGAATTTGAACAGGAAAATGGCTTCGAAGAAAAATAATAACAATCGAGGTTAGTATCATTTGTTGGCTAACTAATTAGGTAGAAATATTGTTGGATAGATGCTCCTATAGATAGATAAAGTCTAAAGACGAATAACCACGAAAATTTATTTAACTTGTTTACCATTAGATACCACTTATAGTTTGGTACCACAAATATTTACGTTCACAGCATTATACATTGATACATCTTATTTACTCATGCTGGAGTATTTAAATTGATATTTATCTGGGATGGAGACACCGTGCTGTCACTGTTGGCAGCGTATCGATAGCCGACGTGGAACCGGTGGCATAATCCTTAGTAAACAAACATGGTCGGGCAGTACTACGTACCACCGAAATATTTACGTTTTAATATATCTAAGATGATACATAGCCTAAGTATATCATCCAATGTTTCAATAATCCAAGATGGTTAAGGAAAAATATTTTCGGTCTGAAGTGAATCTGGATATAAAAAATGGGTTCTAAGTTGTCACTGGGCAGACAAACCGGCAAAGATTACAGAATAAAAATATAAGATGTTTCACTCGTTCGAATTTATCGCGTAAAGTACCGATGCCGCTGGTGACTGTCTGGTGACTTGGATGGTACAGTACGTCGCTACGTCCTTACTTGCTTTTAATTTGGCATATTATACGGGACGTCGCCCGTCGAGCGCTGTTATTTTAGAACGGTGTTTATTTGTTGTTTGTGTTTTATATTTATGTTGTATATATTTTTTAAATTTATTAATTAATTGTTGAAATGAGCGAAAAGTCATATATTAATATTTTTCTTTTAAATAGCAAAGCTTAAACACTAAATATTTTGTAATATTTGCTAATACAAAATTACGGATTTATTTTTATAATAAGGATATTATATAAACAAGTACATTAAGCAAGAAAACACAAAAATTCAATTCAATAGCCAACCAAAGGGGAATTGGTCAGTTCCTTTTGAACGAATTTACTAAATTTTCTTTTCATCATCCATGTAATCAATTTCCTTTCAAATATTATGCCAGTCTCTATACCAGAGTCCGTATATATTTTACTCCCAAATGTATATTGAAAGATTTGAAAAACAATAGATTAAACCAAACTCCAAACTTAGTATTTTACAACATTTATAAAAATTTTTAATAAAGGTATCCTGCAGCTGCTTCTCTTTTTACTGTTTTAACCTTGTCAATCCAAAAAATACGCGTTATTTAAAGATCAAAATTTAAGATTTAGTGGCCCTATTATTCTGGTGGCTAATGAGTATATTCAATTGAATTTGTGATAAATATCTGCTAGATTATCAATAAGTATCACAAAATTACTAAGATGCTGGATAAAAACTGTGAATTGATTCATTTTAAAAATTCAAGCTTATTTTTTACTTACCTTTTCAAATTCATATCTCGAACATTTTTCGAAATAATTAACATTTAAAAATAAACCTTTGTGATATAGAATCCTATTAATTTAAATATATATTTCTCTAATTACCCCTGTATAGCTTAAAATAAAATAAGCTTTTCGAACTTATCTGGTATCTACCGGTCTCGTTATTGACAACAAAAGCGAGTCGTAAACATAATTTATGAGAGCGGCGTCCGTTTGGCACAGCAACTTGAATCAAACCGCCCTGGAGTGAAACATCTTATATTTTTATTCTGTAATCTTTGATACCGGGGCTCTCTCCCTCGAAGACGTTCATATACTACCCTTCGAGTACAAAAAATAAGCAGATCCTGGAATGAAGTAGAACAAACCTACGCATGCTGTCGGGACTGCTTACAGGATATTGTAGACTAAATTACCATCTAAAGAAGATGAGTCTGGTTCAGACCTCGGACTGTAGGTTCTGTAATTTGGAGGACGAAACTGCGGAGCACATACTATGCTCATGCCCAGCCTTGGGCAGGCTGAGGTATAATATATTCGATTTTAGAACGACTTCAAAAAAGTATCACCAAACACAACCATGGACTTCGTCAGAAGCACAGGCTTGTGGGGCGAATTCTAATCCCTAGGGGTGAGCCACAATAGACCTAACGAAGGTCTGTGGAGGTGACTCACTTAGAATATAACCTAAGTCATACGTTAGCTAATACTGCATAATATACTGTCCATAGCAATGGAGACGATAAGGAATCGAGCCCAGCTCCCAAATGCAATAAGTACATGTTGCAAGAAAATTTAGAAAATCAGATCAGCAATCAGGACAATAAGAATGTCCTGATGAAACTTCTCCAATGAGAAGATCTCTTACGCTTCATTTGAGGTCAATTGGCTTCCTGTTTCAGTTTTCTGTTGTTCTTGGGTTAGAGGCTGCAGTAGCAGTTTAGGATGGGTGTCTAGCTTTAGGTAGTGGTTACAGCTTCTTTCTTGTACTGTTGAGATACTGATTAATAATGATTAATTTAAAAGGGAACCGATTGACCTAGGACACTGCAGCTTAAGAATGTACTGATGAGACTTCTCCAATAAAAAGATCTCATCTGCTTTAT
>CAJUYH010005308.1:0-23740 GCA_910591685.1 Galerucella tenella
AGTGTTATTTTTGTTTTACTAGCCATAGTTACTTTACTTGTATTCTTCAAATTTGTACAGTTGTAGAAAAAGTATAGTGTGCAACATGTGGGGAAAGTACTTTTCTCACTCGTGTGTTTGCGTCCCTCACCCTTCGGGCTCGTGCCACAAACTTCCACACTCGTGGGAAAAGTTGAACTTTCTCCACTTGTTGCACAATATACTATTCCCGCACCGTGTGGAAATAATTTACCACCTCAATATATCAAATTAATAATAAGCAAAGAGCAACAGATCCAAAATTTCAGCCATTCAACAAGCAACTAGCATCTGCTATAAATTTAAGTAATGCAAATAATTGTACTTTTACAATAAATTATAAAATAAATAATTAGGTATTAGATTTTGACATGTAACTATTAATTATTGTTATAATATTTTACTTTATGTTTACTTTATCAATAATCTAATAAAATATGTTTCCAAATAAACTATAACAGATAAAAATATCTCAACTTTTGTTTAGTTCTGTTGACTTTCCTCACGCTCGTAGAAAAACTATTGTACCCAAAACTTGCGGAAAATGTTTTGCGCACTCGGCTCCGCCGCACTCCGCTACGCGTCGTTCGGTGAACGGCAGACTCGTGCGTAAGCATTCATTTTCCGCACTTGTTAGGTAAATAGCTATTTTTTTCGACAACCTCGATAAATGTTCATTTTATTATCGTAACTTCAATCATAAACAAGCATATTTTGTACAGAATTTCATTTTTGGATCGGCTGCTAGGCAAGCTGCTGGCAACAAATACGAAATGGAATATTTCGTGTTAGGTCTAGGTCTTAGAACATAAAGTAGTAAGGAAGGATCATTACGCCAAGGACAGTTAACCGGGATGGTTATCCAAAATGGCCGCCGCAGAATAGAATATATCAGTGGCGCCGTACCCAATTTTAATTAGGATAAAACTATTTCTATAAAATGGAGTTAATATTTTCAATAACTTAATTGAAAATTTTTACGAGTGAATAGTTTATCAAAACATCATTTCAATGGCATTAGACATTAAAGTTGGTAAAATGGAAGTAAAAAACAATCATAGGTACATTTAAATTTTTTAATTTTTTATTTACAATAACATCAAAATGATACGCCCATGTCATATCATATCATGTCAAGTGGAAATTAACATAAAGACCAATATTCACATCTGTAGATAATAATTATTATAATAATATGTACTCACCGATGAAAAGTAATTTTCAAAGCGTCGTTTTAAGCAGTCTTTGAACGTCCACAAGCACTACAACTAACCATTGTCTTAAAAACTATATTTATATCACTGAGAGTATTATATAACGTAACTGAAAAACCAACTTAACCTTAGAAAATCCGATTATAAACTATAAAATAAACATCTGAGTTAGTAATAATCGGCAAAATATAACATAAAAACCTACTTTTAAACAGCGACAAACAAACAATAAGTCATAAAATGGTTATCCAAAATGGCCGATTTTGTCTCTTTTATTTATTATGGGATATGTAGCACACGCTTCTTCCTTACTACTTTATGTTCCAAGGTCTAGGTTCTAGGTTCACTCTAAAACCACGACGACCACGGCTTGTCAAATTATGACGTCCAGCGACAAATTGGTGAAATGTCAGCAGATCGTTTCTGTCAAAGTTTTAGTAGGTAACGAGTAATTTCAGTTGTTTTCTATAAATACATTTTTATAGGCTTCTATTTCTGTGTACCTTTTGCAATGTAAGCATGTATTTTACGTGAACGATATGTTGTCATAGAAAAAGTATAGCATCCAATTCACAACAAAATGGCCATTTTGCACTCGTATGAATTGCACCATTTGCCTTCGGCTCGAGCGGCAAATTTCATCCTCGTGCAAAATGGGCATCATTTTGTGCTCATTGCATAATATACTCTTTCTCGGCAACCATAATTGTTGAAAATAGTGATTGAAACGAAACTGATTTGGCTGGCTTTGCAGTGCTTATTATAATAGCAGTATAATAGTAGTAGGTATTAGTAGTAGTGGTAAAGTTGAAATAATACCCTTCTTGGTGTGCGTCATCGATTGTTAATCTCCTTCTATCACATTTCGTAGGAAGAAATGGAAAAAAAGGCAGGTCTGTGATTAATCCTAATAAAAATATCTACAAATGTTAACCCTAATCTTTGACTTACAAAAATTTGATTGGTTGATGTTTAGATTACGCGAGGTTAAAATACTATGAAGGCGTAACTTTCGTAGCGGCAATGTGTTTCACGTCTTTTTCTACTGTCACACTGACAGTTCTTGTCAGGTGTGTACTTTGTTGCTTACGATCAATTATTATTTACGAGAAGTGAATATTAATCTTATTGTTATATTTATCTAAATAATACAAAAATATGCCTAGATACACGAAAAAACATCGGCATTTTGAAAGTTCTGAAGTATTTTCAGTTAGAAAAAGAAGCTGGTAATTATTAATTTCATAACCTTCTCGGCTTTGGCTTAATACGATCCTGATGATTTTATTTATCAAATTTAAGGTAAGCTATAATGTCAAAATAGCAAATAAAATAAACGACATGCCGAAAACCCGGATATACGTCACAATCGATGACGCACACCAAGAAGGGTATTATTTCAACCATAGTACTCAAGTTCCCAACATACATATACAATGATATAACTCATGTTATAAAATTCAAATAAAATATAAATTACGGTTGCCTCTATCGTTTCAATCTTTCCAATCATGAATTTTATCTGTCATCCTGTCAAATCTTAGTTAGGACTTAGTATTTACACTTCTTCGATAAAGACAACTTAAAGTCTCACAAGAAGAAGAGAGAAGAAGAGAGAAGAAGAGAGAAGAAGAAGAAGATTATTTTAACTAACATGAAGATAGCTACATAGACGTACCAAGATAGCTACATCATATATATTGTCACTTTGAATTGTCAAACTGACATTTAAATAAAAACTTCGCTGGTGAAAGACTTTTTAGAATCGCTGAAAACTAAATACATATCCTGACTTTATTTGGAAGTTATAATTCAACGTAATAAAAAAAAACATAAACTGTGAGTATGTCTTTGATGAATCGTATGACCCGCACGATAAGAGTGCCTTTGACTATACTATATCTGAGTACATTATGAAATAATATAAAACAATAAATTAACATTTGTATTTAAAACATTCAGTTACGTAGGTACCTAGTATTCTTAACAATAATCAATGTGGACAAGGTACATTTCGCCAGACCCTTCGATGGTGCAAGAAGAAGGGAATATAAAATAAAAAATCACAGTTTTTTTCATTAATAAACAAACCTGAAACTTCTGAATAATTGGTTTGTAATTCATCTGCCAATTCTGAAATTATTTCTCGACCCATCATAGTATATCATGAAGTTACAAGTTTAAAAAGCTCCTTCCATCGGAAGTAGTACTTACAGTATTGTTAACAAAATTTTTATGACAATGTAAACATTTGGGTAAATTCATTTCAAATCAAAAATATCTATTATTTAATTTAGTACTTATAGGATCCCGATATAAAACGACCTTCACCGAGATGCTTATTTGATTAAACGTATTTTATGTTGAGTTTAATATGTCAATAAACATGTTGCATATGGGTTGCCTAACAAATTCAATTAATTATTATGAAAAAAAATTTTTTCAAACATTTCACCGGTTTCATTATTGAACAAATTCTATACCAATCGAAAGTATGAAGCCCTTAGAATATGCAAACGTTAGGTTGCCTATTTTTTTCCTCAGGTTGCCAGGTATGAACAGGTTAATCGATACTAGCATTCTGCACCGGTCTGATTATTGAATATAATTTATATGATAATAAAAATTATTCAATTCTGAACACGGTGGTATATGGTTGCCTGCGAAAAATCAGTCGCCCATTCCCGGCGATTGTAAATTGCAGCGGCGGTCAGAGTTTCTATAATTCTTACATGTAAATTGCAGCGAATGGTCATGAATGGGTTGGTAGTAACTATGTAAATTGCAGCGCACGGCCAAAAAAGAGCGTTAATCTTACCTGTAAATTGCAGCGGCAAAATTTATGAAAACCTACTGAGTTAAACTTGAAACAAACCGTAGATTATTTATACTGCATTACTTATCTAAACTAAAGAAAAGAAAAATACTTTTTAATATTTATTAATTGATGACCAAATACACATTACACAATATACATACGAGTATACTATACAATATTTACACTAAATGTTAGGTTAGGTTAGCTAACAACTCCAGGAATAGATAAGCTGTAACACCTGTTTTGTGAAATTCTTAAAAGAATTCAATCGCTGCAATTTACAAGTCGGATTAAAATCTCAAATTTGACCATCGCTGCAATTTACAGATTCTATTATCAACTTTTATCAGGTATACGGATTAAGGATTACCAAGCGCTGCAATTTACATCTGCCCCGAATTCCGGTTGTCTAATTTTAGAAAGTAAAATATTGCTGCGAGTGAATGTGTGCGACTGAGAGGTCGCAAAAAGTGTTGAATGTATCAATTGCACTGATTTAGCGTTAAAGTAAGGTATCGAATTTTGCCAAAGTCTTCCCGCCACCCATGCGTTTACAGGTTGCGACTATACGGCAGCATTTTATAATAAAGGAAAAGTAAAACTATGATCTCCAACTTCTGAACCTTCTTCGTCATCACTCTCCGTTTCAGTTTTTTCGACAATGTTTTCGACCTTTGAAGTTGTATGATCCCAATAAATCCTACTGGTTTGAAATATTCATCTAAGAACCAACCGCAGTTCTCAGGCTGAAGTTTGACGCATAATGGTTCCGTTGCATTAAGCCTCATGGAATTTCTGAAGAAGAAAGAAAAGTCGTAAAAACCTGATGATACAACAGGGATATAACAGGGTCACACGCTTCTTGTCTAGGGGCCCTTCAAGACTTTTTAATATGTCACAAACAAAAATAAGGCCACGGAAAGCTAGGAATAACAACATATGGGTTAAACAGAGGTAACAAGTCTGGTTCACACATTCACAAACGTACCTTTGATTTATGTATAAATTACATCAGACAATCATAGACTTCCATTTTATTTAAGGATAAAAGATGACAAATATCGAAGGGTGGGAAATAACCACTTCTTATAAGATCTTTAATAAGGTTTTGTGATTCTAGCAAGTAAATACAGTTGAAGAAAATATGATATTTAAATCACTTTTAATATGACAGTGTTGACAAAGGTCTGTGTCTAAAATTTTTATTTTATACAAAAGCGCCGGATAACAGGCATGTCCAAAACGAAGTCTAATAATAGTTGTGATATATTTACGTGGGCAGGTATATAAGTTGAACCAACATCTATGCGGAATTTCTTGTTGAATTAGGGAATATTGCGTATTAGATATTTTACAATAATCGATCCAATATTTTTCCCAAAGACGAATTTGTTTTAGCCTGGAATTAACAAAAGCGTCTGAAACAGTTAGCGGATAAATAGATGTGCCATTATGCAATTAATAGAATCAACACTTTTTGCCATTTTTTCCAACAATAAATAGTAGCACGTTTTTTCAATTGTAACTATTAGTCCAGTAAATAAAGGAAAAAAGTTAACATTAATGACGCCCTATTTTCATCTTTCGGTTGGAAGTTGCATTTGGTACCTCATTAAACATGAGACAAAGTTCTGCATGAAAACGCGTGCGAGGGCGGAGAAAATGGCCCCAAAAGACCAGAAAAATGGGTTTCCAGCCAATATCTCCTAAAATATGGCAGTTAGAGATTTTTGGTTCAGATAAAAATTAAAGTTCAGTTGATTTTCTACAAAAATGGTCCCATGATTTTTCTCGAAAATTTGACCGGTTTCGAGAAAAACGGCACCAAGCGCACCTCGAATAATAAGCTTCTGTGCTGTATGTTGGAGAGCACAGTCCGTGTATTTACACATCAGCGGGGGGACAAATTATTCAATATCTTTGTGAAAAATGCATATTTTCTCATGATTCAAAGTTCATGTGAAAGAGAAATTCTGCTGCTATCATACCCTGTGAATTAAGTCACGCTTGACTCTTTTGGCCATATCGGAACACGGGTCAAACTTTCTGCTCCCGGGCAATTTTGACTTCGCCAGGAATTTGTTCCTATTTTTTTGGTATTGCGCTAATTTACTCAAAATTTTCTCTCATAAGGTCCTTTGTCATCCCTGAAATTTGTATACCTTAATTTTTTCTAATTTTCGATTAATCGTTGTTTATTGAATCCCAAATTTTCGCTGTTTTCGGAGCGCGGGGAAATTTTGTGAACAACCATCAATTGAATATTTATACATGGATCCGATTGGTCTCTATGATACATCATTTGAAAGCTAAGAATGTCTACTTTTCGATTGTGCAATTACTTTTTTTGACGAAGTCGTCCATTTTTCAATAAAATTAGAAAACGCGGGCTCAAGGAAAAAACGCATTTTTTTGGAGGTTTTTTTCTCCCTGCTCTTTATTTCTAACATTTTAACACCTTATCTAGTGTAACGGGGGAATTCCCACCTTTCCATTGATGTATATAAGTCATACCTTTGATACCCCGGGGAAAAACCAGTATATCTAAATGTATATACGCTATAATTTATTACTTTCGTTCCTCCGTAGTTCGCCGCGCGTGTGCTCTACGTGGCGCTCGTGTCGTCTGCTACAGAGGATTTTCACAATCTGTAAAATGTGGTGGCGCCATGTACAATTGGTTCCCACAATCCAAAACATTGAAAATAATGGATTTCCAACACCCCCCAGCTCAAATTTTGTACAAAACTTGCATATTCCACAAGTCCCAAAATTTCCGGTTTTTCAACCCGATTTTTTTGCAGAAAATATTAATGTTGCGAAAAAAATCATAAAGGACCATCTTTGTAGAAAATTAACTGAACTTCCATTTTTATTTGAACCGAAAATCTCTAACTGCCATATTTTAGGAGATATTGGCTGAGAACCTATTTTCCTGGTCTTTTGGGGCCTTTTTTCTCGGCCCTCGCACGCGTTTTCAAGCAGAACTTTGTCTCATGTTTAATGAGGTACCAAATGCAACTTCCAACCGAAAGATGAAAACAGGGCGTCATTATTGTTAACTTCGCCTTTTTTTCCTCCTTCATTTACTGGACTATATAACGAGAATCTACTCCAAAATGATAAATGATGCACAGCATATACGAGTCTATCGCTATCCTCTTCTAACGCATGGGATGGTTGGTTGGGACCTCTCATCATCCACTCGCAGCAATATTTTACTTTTTAAAATTCGACAACCGGAATTCGGGACTGATTTTTCGCAGGCAACCCTATACCACCGTGTTCAGAATTGAATAATCTTTATTATCATATAAATTTCATTCAATAATCAGACCGGTGCAAAATGCTAGTATCGATTAACCTGTTCATACCTGGCAACCTGTGGGTTGTGACCGGAAAAAAATAGGCAGCCTAACGTTTGCATATATTATTCTAAGTGCTTCATAGTTTCGATTGGTAGGTATAGAATTTGTTTAATAATCAAACCGGTGAGAAATTTGAAAAAAAAAATTATAATAATCAATTAATCATCATCCTGGACTGAAATTTGTTAGGCAACCCATATGCAACATGTTTATTGACATATTAAACTTAACATAAAATACGTTTAATTAAATAAGCATCTCGGTGAAGGTCGTTTTATATCGGGATCTTAGACTAATTCACATTCATTTCGTGCGCCGAAGAGTAGAATATCTTTAAGTTGAGAGTTAATTCTAATGTATTTTTATTAAAAAAAAACCTTGTGGCGTGTACTTTTGGATTTTCGCACTGCGACGCCCTTCACACCGTGAGCACAGCATATATTATGCTGTGCCGTGAGGCCGTGGGCGGCGTGGGTTTTACGCCGCCTCTGACAATAATCAATATCTCTTCAGTCGAGATAGGGAAAAAATCACAATAAAAAAAATCAAGTAATATCAACATGCACTTTAAAGAATAGAGTCTACGTCACCCTAATTATAAAACCATCCAACTCCGCATTTTACCTAAATCAGTATTTTAGAGCCAAGAGGTGAATTGAGAAACAATAATATCTTAAATTATAGTCTATTTTTATGTACGAGAGGGTGATAAAACCTAATCTCTAACGCAAAACATAAATAATGTACCTCTGCTCATACTAGTTTTCGGTCCTTTCATCGTCTTTTATAACTATAAGCTAAACAGAACAATAGAAAAAGGTTAGGCCAAGAGCCCTGTGCATTGAAGATAGCATAGCCCTTTCATAAGACCATTTTTCCAATAAGTAGGTACCTATTCGCCTAGTTACAGAATTGGCTAAATTCAAAGAATATTAAGTTCCATTCCGGTTCTGTGAGAAAATAACTGTATTCTTTGTGTTCCCTTCATAAAGTGAAATTGGTGAAAATTTCAAGAAATCGTTAGATGACGGTGGTTAGGTCACCATTATATCATTGCGAACTGAACTCGATTGAACTGGTGTATGGGCACAGATAAAGGGAAAAGCTTCAAGAAAAAATGATTCTTTCAAAATGAGTGATGTCAAACAGGTTTTTTTTGGAGACTGTAAATAATGTGGAGCCTGAAAACTGGGAAAAGGCAGTAAATCATACAATTAAAGATGAAGAGAAAATGTGGAAGTTGGACAATATTACTGATCAAATGATCGAGCCACTTATTGTAAATATTGGTTGGGACAATTCATCTTCTGATTCCGATTCTGAAGTAGCTTTACTTTTACACTGGTGAGTTTTTAAACCTAATCAAATTTCTATTTATAAACGTAACATTGTTTAAAAGTCAAAGTTTAAACTCTTATACCTATATAACCAGTATGACACAATATTCTTAACAAAACTTGTAGAAAAATGGAAAATTTCAGAAAAAATTGCACTTTTTCACCTTCACCTGTTCAGAAGTTGTAAGCAGGTTAATTAGGTGAAAATATGAGTGTACACCGGATATATTTATCATATTTATACAAATGCTATTTCATATGAAAATTGATTGCGGCAAAGATTACAGAATAAAAATAATAATAATATTTTTATTCTGTAATCTTTGATTGCGGGGACGAAATAACAACGTTTGCACTAACGAAGAATCATTTTCATAATAGAGTGTTATGATTTGGAGGTGCTACTCAATCGCGAATTTGTCCGGGTTATCTGGAATCAGTGGCTGCATACTTACACTTTGATGTTAGTACTTCTTATAGCACTTTGTGAAGACCGAAGGGAAGACTGTCTAACAAATGTAACCTCTTTTTCGGATATTGGCGTTTGTGGTTGAGAAGGTGTCTTTGAAGTTGGTGAACCATTACCGGAAGTGGAGGTAGATACTATAAAAGAGAAAATATACTAATCTACGACTTGAAACTACATTCAATGATCTTTAAACCTGGATTAATAAACAGACTAGATTCATAATACGCAATAGGGTGTTCAACTGAAAATAGATTAAGTAAGAACTCCTTTTTGTTAATTTTTTATGAAATTAAGCCACAATCTTTTTTATGTTTTTTATTCCGACGTTGCGGTAGCGTTCCAGCTACCGTTATCAAGAGTAATTATTTTTTTCATAAAATTGTGGTCGTATTAGTTTCTCGAAAGGCTAAATATCAATAAATTTTAAACCCCGATCTATTCCCCAAAATATACCAGATTTTTATAGAGAAACTTACCACTGTTGCGAACGGCAGCTGTTCGTCGGTAGAGCAGGTGAGTAAGTTAGGATACCCTCAAAATTATATAAGTATAGGATTGTAACCTTATGAACCAAAACAAATTTAATGGACGCCACCTTTTCTTGGTTTAAAGTCGTAGAAAAGGAGACGACTTATTAGCAGAGTTACTTGAAGTTCACAGTTTGGTAATCAAGACTTACTCAGGAATCGTTAGATAGCTTATATTACAATAGTAAATAATGTATAAGTTAGTAAATAATATAAATAAAAAAATGTTAAGTAAGATACAAGATACATAATATATGAAAAATGGGACAATTACACTAAGAACATTTAGGTTTTTTACTCTGATGGTGATTACAACCCTTTGCCGATTGATGGCCTAGTACTAGGGTACAAAAATTAAGCCTTGCCTATAGTAAAGCCATAGGCAAGGGATGTGAAACCTGAATAGACCAAATTAAAACTCCAAAGTAAGTTTCTGAAGTACAGAGATGTTTACACTCCACAGTATTTGTGAGTAACAGGCCTCAAACCAATTATCTAAATTCAAAGTGAAATCTCCCGATGGAGCATTGACATGCAACCACACTAAGAAATAAATTAGCTCACCGAGCTAGTTAACATATATATTTTAAATGAGAATTTGAGGTCTCCCGAAAATTTCAATAAAATGGGAAATAACCAATTTAAGGAAAACTATGACTACAGCAAAATTTACCAAAGAATTACCTACATAAAAATTCAAAAAATATAACACCCAACACGGGTTTACCGAATGTACATTTTCAGTATATTCAGCTGAACAAATTGTTGCAAATTGTGTACATACCAAATATTGAAGTGTTGTTGATTATTTTACATAGTTTTTATGTCCAACAAGAGGCCCGGAAAGGTACAGGACCAGGATCACGACAAATAGAATTCTATTTCAGTGACGTCACGTTACCTAACAACCGTTTCACATCGTTTGCATGCGATAAATTTGTATCATGACACGGGATTTAAAGCGTAGAATAGACTTCATTCTACAAGTCTTAGGAAGAATGGAAAAAAACCATAATGAACTGGAAAAGCAAAACCAAAGATAAAGCAGTTTAGAAAATGTCAAATAACCAAAAAAATGTTTGGATTGATACTATTATTCCGAATATTGCCAAACCTAAATTTCTATAATCGCAAAAGATGAGACGTGATACCAAATGTCAAGATTATCGCCAGCTTTTGGGTGACGTCACTAAAATAGAATTTTATTTGTCGTGATCCCACTACTGGTCTACTGGTTGTTTTTTTTATCTGTCAAAAACTTGCTGACACTGGAACTGTGAGCCCTGCTTATCAAAGCGGGATGGTTATCACGTAGGACTGGATGAATATTTAACACCAAGAATGCTTCTGAGTTATGTGCTTCTCATAAAGCATAGTAATTTCGGATACCAGAAATTTATAGTGGTTTTAGCTACCACAAAAACTTGTTAGCCAATATCGGCCCAATGAATTTACTTATGCTGGGGTCTTCACCCTACCCAATTTTCCCTATAATTGAAAACAAACACTCGAGTTAGTTCAGACTGGCTTAAATCGAACAAGTTTTCTTAAAAGTCTTAGAATTTTCTTACCTATAATTAGGATCCTACCGTTATCACCGTCAAGAGTAAAATGGCCGTTTCTGTCTTTCTGACAATGCTACCGACAGCGACTACAGCAAAACTCTCACACAAGAGTTTGTAAGACGATTTCTTCATCAAATTTTTGACGGTTTTACCTCTGGTAAGTAGGTGGCGCGGCTAGTACTTAAATATTTTAATTAATTTGGAATACTACTCGATATGAGAGTTCCAACGAATTCAGTGAACTATTAATGCTACAAAATTCTGGTCCCTATCTGACACTACGGAGAAAATCGACAACTAGTATGTCAGATAGGGACTAGAATTTTATAAAAAAGTTTATTATTCTTGATAACGGTAGCTGGAACCCCAAGTAACAATGAACGCTGATTTATTGGGCCTATTCAGAAAATAAGCTGAATATAGTAGTTGCTTTACAGACTGATTAAGCTACTGACTTGAATAATGAGCTGAATAAGCGTCGAATCAGTCAATATACCCATTATACAGCAACATCAATAGAGCTGAACTACATACTGAATAAGTGCCTCTTCAGTCAATTTAGTAGATATTGTTAGTTGAGGAAGTTGAGATAAATAAATAATACAAAATTGAGAAATTGAAAAAATGTAGGTACCTATAATGAATATTAATTTGTTTTTGCTTTGAAGGTGAACTGAACAAGAGCTGCACGGAAGCTTTGTCAGTAATTTAAATCAGCTATACTACACCAGACAATCTGAATAAAGCAGAACTACAACAAATGAATAAGAGCTAAAGAAGCTATTCTTCAGGCATGACAGGCAGCCATAATGTCCAGTAATAACTGTATAAATTCTCCACTGTTGGGTGAATAAGAAAACACTTAAGCGTTTTTTCAATCAATAATCAGCATAAGTTGTTACTTGGGACGCTACCAAAACGTTAAACTAAAAAACAGAAGAAATATAAAAAAGATTGTGGTTCAGTTTCCCAAAAAATTGATAAACAAAAAAATAAACACACACCAGGAACATACATAGGATAAAAATAGATTCTTGTTAATGATTAGCAGATCAATAATTACAAGGGAACAAATTACGCACCGTATTTTATCAGTGTTTTTGTTTTGTTTTTATCTCCTTTTAAACTATTCTGAAATTTTTATAAAATCCGCCTTTTAGATTATGAAAGTCACTGGTATAAGTTGAACTTGGTCACATATTTTGACATAGGTAGTTCAAAATAATCATAAGAGAGGGTAGGTTCCCAAATTGAACAAGAAAAGAGGAAGTTTCGGTTAGAGTGACAGTGGGTGTTTGCATACGCATGTAGTGTAATCTTGGTTTAAATTTTTGATTAGTCCGAGTTAAAGATTCATGTATTTTAATAATAAAATGCTTCATATTTAAATTGAACAAGTGATAAATGTCAGATTCCAGCATTTTTGCTTGAACAAGCTCAAACAACACAATGAAAGAGAAAGAAGAAGGAGAAGCTGAAACATGAAACAGCAAAGGAAGACTATCGACACTTCACATTTAAACAAAGGACATATTCACCTAATAAAACGGGGTCAAAATTTGAAGTTGATTCCCTATTCGGGCCCGCTTTGTTTCGAGGAAGCATCGATTATTCCAATCCATAACAAAGATAATAGCATCATGGATTTTTTGAAAGGGTAAAAACAATCCAAACTCTTCCACCATCAAAATTTGGTAATTCAGCAGTCAAAATATAATATATGTGTCTCAAATGTTAAGAAAATACAATCAAACAAAGTTCGTTGTTGGTGGAGAAAAACGAAAGCATTTTCTGAACAACCTTATGTATGTGTATGTATGTGTATTTTTTGGGGTGACATTCACTGTGACCTAAAAGATCTATTGTGCCCCCTTACTTCTACTCAGTTTCTGAGGAGAGTCTCAGAAACTAGTAGTTCCTTTAGTCCTATTTCCCGGAGGAGGCTTCAACTTAGGCGAATGTTCCTCTTCTATCCAGTAATCTCCCAGATGCTGTGCTCTAGGATTCTGAAGTGCTGTGCAGTTGGAAAGTATGTGGATGGAGGTTTCTTCTTCCATTCCACAAAATCTGCATTCTTCTTCCTCCACTATTTTGAGCTTTTTCAGGTGCCCATTCAGGCGACAATGTCCCGTTAGGATCCCTGTTAAAACTCTTAGCGCAGTTTTACTTTGACTTATGCATTCTTTTGATCTCAACAGGTTGTAGTCACCCAGAAGAGTCTTTGATTGTATAAGCCCTACTAGATCTTTCCAATGGTCAGATCTTCTCTTTTTATCGGCTTTACTTATTTCTTCCAATATTACATTGGGGCTGATTCCGCAAAAGGGTTCAGGCCCCCAGAAAGGTATTTCAGTCCCCCTCTTTGCTAGTTCATCTGCTATTTCATTTCCTTCTATTCCAGTGTGTCCTGGAATCCATAGTAAGGTGACTATGTTGTTCTCGCCTAGTTCATTGAGTTGGTCTAGGCATTCCCACACCATTTTGGAACTGATTACACAAGAGCTCAGTGCCTTAATGGCTGCTTGACTATCCGACATTATGATAATCCTTTGTCTTCTGTATCCTTTATCAATTTTGAACTGGGCGCACTTTCTTATGGCGTGGATTTCCGCTTGAAAGATACTTGTGGTTTTTCCCAAGCTTTCAGAGTGTTTGGTTCCTGGCCCGAACACTCCTATCCCAGTTCCTTCTATTGCTTTTGAGCCGTCTGTGTACCATTGAATGGCATTCTTTCCAAGTCTGATAATGGTATTTGGATCCCATTCCTACTTGTTGCTCATTTCCGTAACGAATTTCTTTGAAAAGTTATACAACCTTATATTTGATTTTACTTTATGTACCGCCCTATTCGTAATTATTGAAACAAAAAAATACTCACTTATTCTAAGATTTCTGGAAGATGAACGGACGGACGGATCTCTAGAAAGTTCACTCGGTTCGTTGTCAGATTCGGAATCACTATCCTCACATTCGTATTGATTGTGCGTTAAAATCTAGAAAAAATTCAATCCAATTAAACTAGTCATAGTAAAACTTGAACTGTATTAATTTTACCCTAAGTTGAAGAGAAACAACAATTTTTCCAGTGGAATTGCTCAAAGTAAACTCTTCTTTACTGATCTGCATATCAGGTATTCTGAACAGATCCTTGATATGATACGTAAGTTGTCCTAGTTTGGTGTCGCTTTCTTTATCTATAATTGACAAATGGAGGGAATCATTCTCGGGATTTGGAACGCATATGGAAAATCCTTGTTCCCACATCGGATCACAGGTATGCTTTTTAACTTTACTCTTTTGTTGGTTTTTGTTTACTGTTAAGATAACGTATGGTTCTGGTTTTTTAGACTTCACTCTCTAGAAACGGAAGGACATTAGTTGAAACGTTTATTTCAGCCCCATAAAAGATATTAAAATGTAATTTTATTGCTCAAAACTACAAGAGATATTATACCCCATCTAAAATTTTATTTTGTTAATTTTGGTGATATTAATCATTAGTCACTATGTCCCTCTTTGTTGGCTTTTCCTTTCCATTTGAAAAATAAATAGGGAACGAGAGATCACTTTTTAGTCTAGTTAAAGCATTACTTCTCCGGTGATAGAGCAGGGGCTGGAATTTACTCCAGGAACCCAAGAACACAGGTTTGTGTACCATTGGGTGAGGATGTATCTGCATATCAGGCCGAGATATATGCTATCTTGGAATGTGCGCAGATAAACCTAGACAAAGGTTATGTGGATCGACACATAACCATATACTCCGACAGTCAGGCAGCAATTAAAGCCCTGAGTGGGTATGTCGAGAACGACTTGCTAATCTTGCAAGGCGAAACGTGGTGCGGCTAGAATGGATTACAGCCCACTCTGGTTTTGAAGGCAACGAGATGGCGGATGCACTGGTTGCGGAAGGGGCGGCAGCTCCTTTCTGCGGCCCGGGCCCGACCCTGGGCCTAACAAAACAAAGAATACGCAAGGAGACGAAGAAGTGGCTGAGGAATCAGCACCTCGCTCATTGGAATGCTCTGCAGGGTCCTAGACAATCCAAACTTCTACTGAAGGGATGGACTGATGGACACGTCAGGGCAGCCACTGAACTACCGAGGAGTAGGCTAAGGAAGATAGCAGGACTCCTAACAGGGCACTGCTGTATGAGGAAGCACCTCTACAATCTAGGAGTAGAGGAAAGTTCCATATGTAGGGGTTGCGGCATGACTGATGAAACGTCAGTTCATGTTCTCTTAGAGTGTCCACACTGGGCTGTATTACGCAGGCGAATCTTCGGAGCACTGTCATGGCTCCTGGAGACACACGCAGGCATCCACTGAAAAAGGTTGTGGCCTTTATTGAAGGGCTCGGCATCATGGATGACTAGGTAGCAGGAATGGCACAATGGGCCCGCCAGTGGCCTCAGTGTCGGAACCTTGGCTTGAGTTGTCCGGGACAAGGCTCGCCTGCACATTTATTAGTAGTAGTAGTAGTAGTAAAGCATTACTTTACAAGGACAAGCTTTTAGCTACTCAGCAGTTCCAAATAGTATTAATATCAACATCGTTAGGAGTTGCACCAGCTCAGCTATTCCGAAGAAATTGATTCAATCCTTTCGGAAATAAAAATTTGTTGTATTTGGTTGTGTTCTTTTTGTAAACATTTTAGAATACTGATTTTCAAATTGTTCCATACAGTTTTTTGTTAATTATTTACATTGGATCTCTCTTTTGAGAACGGGGGTCTTTTTGCGATATCAGCACCAATATTATATTGAAAAAAATATGTGAAACCGAAAAAAACGAGAGTACCTGACTAAAACGATCAAATAACATACTCCTGGAGACCTACCACTAAGTGGAAAAAGTGAAAGATTACATAATCCATAGTAAAACTTGAGAATGTAGATTCTGTAAAATTGAAGGAGAAACCTCCATTCACATCATACTTGCGTGATACAGAATCCCAGACCATAACACTTCAAACTACTATATACAAAAAGAAAACTCGTCTAAACTGAAATTATTTGAACGAAAATTAAAAAGGGAACTACTAGCCCCTAAGACTTTTCTCAGAAACTGTGTCGATAGAATAAGGAGACAGAATAGAACTTTGGGTTTCAGGGTCTCGTTAGTATAACGATATTGAGGTGGTTTTACCTTCCCATCTTTTAATTTGTTATGTATGATCCCCCAACCAAAAAAAAACCTCATGAAGACGTTCGTTTTATATCTTACCTCAGTCTGTTCGTATTAGTCCCTAAATAAAACGTCTTCCTCAATACGTTTTGGAGAAATCTGGAGAAATCTGACCTCGTAAGTGTGTATATAAATAGAATTTGAACAAGTAGTATTGTATTCTGCGTGATAATCTTTCAATACGGTCAACTGGCCAACTAACAAAATAATAGCTATTGTGTAGAGTGTAGAGCATTGATTCCCAAAGTGGTCCAGGTGGACCCCCAGGGGTCCACGGGAGCCCGACAGGGGCCTACGCTTGCATGGAAAAAAAATGAGGACCCACAACTCGTTAAGGGGAATCTATCGGCAGCGATTTGAGAAAATATCGAAACATTTTTGGCAAAGAATTTTGAGGTAATGGATGTATTGAACATTAAGAAAAAAATATATCATGTAGATTAATGTTGAACTTAGAGTTCTCATCGAATAAAAACTTTGAAATGCCAACCCAATTTTGTTGAAAAAAATACGAATCATGAGGTAATTACACATATTAAGCAAAGTTTGAGCCCTTGTGAAGAATTAAATATGGATTGAATGGAAAAACCAATTGATAAGAAGTCTAATTTGAAGATTTATGAATACTATATAAAAATCTCAGAATCCTCACATTACTTATGACCGTACAATTCCTTATTGAAATTCGGTTGCTACCACTAAAATATCGGATGAAAATGGACCGCTTGGCTACCTACATGTTGCGGAGCTTTCATATTCCTGATAAAATTTTCGTTATGTGAACTTAAACGTGAGGGCGTAGGGAAACAAAAAAATATACAAAGCATAATTGTGCAAGGTCGAATTTGGTAGATGCCCCTTAACGGGGGTCTATAAAAATGGATGGATAATAAATCCATATGATGAAACTGAAGTGGAAAATGTGGTACTGCAAGAAGAGCTTCTCGAGCTTAGCACTAATGAGGAGCTCAAAGTAGCATTCAAAAGAGGGTATCAATCATTTTAACTGCAGGCACAAATACCTGAAAAATATCCAGGACTGTGGGGAATTGTGCAAAAATTTCTCATAGCGTTTCCTTCGTCATATCTTGTCGAACGCAGTTTTAGTGCCGTAACAAACTTGTTAACAAAAAAACGGAGCAGATTAAATATTACAGAGCGAGGAGATTTACGGTTATACTTAACGAAACTCAAGCCAAATATTGATAATTTGCTGTCAATTCACCAAGTACATCCCTCCCATTGAAATTATAACTTTTATCATAGATTACAATGGTAATCTGAGATAAAAGTTAACATCAAAACTAACAATGATTATTATTTTAAAAACAGTCGCAATATAATCAAAATTTTGATTATATTTCGACTGTTTTTAAAATAATAATCTTTATTAGTTTTGATGTTAAATTTTGATTCTACTAAGACAAAATTAAAAGTGTAGTAATTTTTGTGTTTGAATAAATAGCTACAAAACAAGAAAATATTTATTTTTACTTTTTACCAATCCGAAGTGCGAGCTTATTGGTTTCTTGTACTGTGAGTCAATCTTAAGTCGCGTCCACATTATGTCGAATGGTGTCGATCGACAATGTCGATCCAGTGTGGATGGTCGCCCGACATTGTCGATCCATAATGTGGACGCAGTTTTACAATAGTCGATTGTCGAACGATTGTCGATCGACCATGTCGATCGACACCATTCGACGTAATGTGGACGCGGCTTTAGAATACAAAAAAGTAAAGTAGGAATCCAACTGTTGGATGAAGACGCTTTTTAGACTGGCCTTGAAACTTAGCTTAAATGACAATACTCACAGCATAATCAAAGCAATATAAATTCTCACCTTTTTTTCGAAAACTTTTAACTCATAGTTGATTGAAAAATAGCCACAACACAGATTTACATAGACATATACTTTTTTCGGGTTTTGGAAGTAAGTTAGTAAATGTAATAGCTGCAGGGGGTCCACCAGATCCAGCAAAATGTTTAAAGTGGTCTATGAGAAAAAAAAGTATGGGAACCTCTGGTGTAGAGTGTAAAACACCTATGTTCAATATTTGCCGCTCTTAGTTTACCACTTCCGGATAAGACACTTAAGGCCGGTTTTACAATAGTGGTATAAACTGAGAGTAAGCCTACTCTCGGTATAAGATGTATTCTAGCGTTTTCTAGCAGGTATAAGTATAACCATGGAATAGGATACTCGGAAAGTCTAGAATAAGCTATACCGTCGCCGAGCAGACAGATATATGTCGGTTACTCTACGAATAACCTCAAAAAGTGACATAAACGCAAGTTGTTTAGACTAGTTTAACACTTGGATTTGGAGGCATGAACTTTTATTTTTATTTGTAGTGAATATACCTATAAATTATGTCTGTTAAAAGCAAAAAACGAACGCGTTGTAGCTAGCTAGAAGATATTTCTTCTCTGATTTGCTCTTTCTAACCTAAATCTGGCCACAAACTCGTCGTCATCTAATGTTTCGAAGTAATTGATCCTTCAATAACGAATTATTAAAAAATTGATAATTTAGAAAGAATTTGAGTACCTAGTTATCTTTCACGTATAGTGTTTGGTTTCCTTCATAGCGGAACTATATCTTGTTCATCGGAAGATTTAAATAGTGGAAAATCATATAAATACAGCAAAAGTTATCAATAATAAAAAATCAGCTGAAATCCAATAACAACACCTTTCGTTAAGTTTTAAGGTTAACGAAGAAAAACATCACATATGACAGGACTGACAGGAGATATCAATTTATATGAACTACTTTCACGTTACTACAAGAATTGCTATACCGGTTTAAAAAAATCATCGTAAAACCAACTAGTTTCATATACTAGGTATAAACTCTGGTATAACTTTATTCCCAGAATAAGTATACTGTTATTTATACCTAGTATAAATCTCTCTTGTAAAACTGGCCCTTACAGTGATAAGGTGTTCAGATAGAGTGCAAAAACTGAGTGAAAAACACGAAGTGGAAAAATCCACAAAACCATGGTCACTATAAACGTCTAATACGAAAGTGATAAACTTAGACCGGCCTTACTATAGTTATATTTCTAGATGCTGCAGAAAAAGCTGACACATCCCACAATATTCTTTTTTCTTATTCTTTTGGGAATCAAACGTCGAAATAAAAAATAAAAAACATTATTGTGGTTTGATTCCCAAAAGAATAAGAAAAAAGAATAAGTAATGCCACAAGGAACTTACAAAAGATACATCCCACAATAGAACCGACACTGGGATAGTGACATAAACGATATGAGGAACATTGCTCTTAATAGAAAAAAACTAAAATTAATGTGAGATTAATAATTCTGATGTATTGTCTATAATATACAAATGATAATTGAGAGTACTTTTGATTCAAATACATCACTTCAACCAACTACCATAGGTATTCCAGTTACACAAGACGTTCATCTCATGCTTTTTGTAAGTCTGTATAGAACCAAAAATGGATTTAAGAAGATATCTCCAAGACGTCGTTATTTTTAACATCCGGCTTATAAAGTACGTCATTCAGACGTATCTGAGACATAGTTAGATGTCTTTGTGCTATCTGAGCAATGACATCCAAAAAGCCAGAATTCTATTTAATAGGAAAATTTTCAATTACAAACCTAATATTCACAATGCAACAAATAGAAACTATCTTTTCCTACAACCACTATGCAAAACACGCTTTTCTACACAAATTTTTATACGCAAAGCAGGCCTTTTCTCAATTCTTTTGATAACCGTTGTAAAAGTAATGCGAAAAGTACACGCTATGGCACTTTTCCGCACCGAAATGTCAAACAAAGCTACCTATGACCTGTCAACTTTTTTTGACAATTCAACTTAATTGAATTTCTTATATTGGTGTACAATTTTTAAATTTAAACTAAAAGTAAGTAAACTATCTATTTCATTATTTATTTTAATTTATTAATCATTAAAACATCAAACTATTAAGCATTATTTTAGGAATCATGCACCAAGAAGAAAATAATTTATCTTTTGAGTTGTCCAATTCGGACGTTGAAAATACTCCTCCAGATATCATGGAAAAAGCTCGAGCTGCAACGGAAAATTTGTTACCTGAGGTTTCGAAAGAGAAATATCAAAAACAATATAGCAAATTTATGAACTGGAGAGAAATAAACAATATCAAATCATTTTCTGAAAATGTGTTGTTGGCTTATTTCCAAGAAATTTCTCAAAACATCAAACCGTCTACGCTGTGGTCTATATATTCAATGATAAGAAGCCTCATAAATATTAAAAATAATATAGATATTTCAAAGTATACAAAACTGAGAGCATATTTAAAAAAACAAAACGACAAAAGCAGTAACAGGAAAAAATCTCTTACATTGACATCTGAAATCCAGAAATCCACAAATTTTTAGAAGAAGCGCCAGATGATATCTATCTACTCGTCAAAGTAAGTCGCAATTCTAAAGATTACTTAGTTATTTAATCTAACTAATATCTCATCATATGAACAAAAAATTGTCAAAATAAAATTTTTTGAATAAAACGAAGGTATAAATCTCACTACAGTAGCCATTCAAAGTAAGCCGTGGTAGCTCGGTTGTGTACTTTCTTCTCACGCAGTAGCCTCGGGTTCAAATCCTACCATGACCATAAATTTCATGAAGTATAATTTTGTTTTTTTATTTTAACGACCAAGAATAAAATTTTTAGTTTATATTTGCTTGTAGGTTGCCATGGTTTTTGGATTAGCCGGAGCATGTCGAAGGGAAGAATTATATAAATTAACCATTGATGACGTAAGAGATTTACAAGAAGCCTTATTAGTTACTCTTCTGACAACTAAAACAAAAATTCCACGTACATTTACTGTAGTTGGAAAATTCTATGATTTATACAAAAAATATGAATTTCTGCGTCCACAAAATACAAATGAGAAAAGGTTATTTCTTAATTATCAACATGGGAAATGCACGCGGCAAGTTGTGGGCATAAATAAATTCGGAAATATGCCTAAGCAAATTGCAGAATATTTAAAATTACCTAACTCCAAATTATACACAGGTCATTGTTTCCGACGATCTTCAGCTACCATTTTAGCAAATTCAGGCGGAGACTTATTAACATTAAAGCGACGTTGTGGATGGCGCTCAAATACAGTGGCGGAAGGATATATAGACGATTCGATATCCAACAAAATTGAAATCGCCAATAAAATTGAAAAATCGATTATACCTGGAGATTCTACTCCATATATCATTCCAAATAATGAAAAACAAGCATTAACATCTTCGCTGACAAACACCAATATTACAATTCATGAAAACGTATCCAAAAAAGATACACCAGGCATAACAATACAAAATTGTTCAAATTTCACAATCAATTATGTATTAAAATGATTTTTCTAAGTTTAAGTTTAAGTTCTTTATGTTCAATGTTTAAATAAAATAACCATATAAATTACTGTATTTCTTTCAATAATAAATGTGGTTGTAGAAAAAATATTGTGTACAACTTGTACGCAAATCACTTTTCGCACTAGTTGTACAAACTACTATTGTATGCTACTTATAAAATTTTATTTTTCATTACCTGAAGATCTTGCGCTGTGTCTAAATATATGATAAGGAGTCCAGCACTTATATCTGCTACTTTCAATAATGCAATCTCTTTCAATGCCTAAAACATAACAATAAAATACACTAAAAAGTTATAAAAATATCATCATACCGCATTTAGGTCTTCTTGATTCGCCGAAAGACTCAGCCAAGTGAATCTAAGATGAATTTTTCCATGTTTGGCGTTGTCTAGATTGAACCATTTATCATTGTCTCCTTCTTTTACGGCATGGTGAATTTCTATTATACCACTAAAACAAAGAAGGTGAAATAGACATTAAGATATTCTCAGATCGACAAAAAACCGCATTGTTGATATTTGTCATGGAACGAGTATTAGTACTATTTACTCGTATATGAATAAATCTGACGAAGATATTGGAAATTTTTTACGAATTCCAGTTACAGTCCAGGTGAACACAAAAGTGTAAATCTAATGCACTGTCTCTAAGGAAGCAAATGAATACAATCGGCATATATGTAAGGAGGAACCTATCTGTCGGTTGTGGATGGAAGAGATGGAAACAGCCTCTCACAGTATTTTCGATTGTAAAGCATTATCTCATTGGAGATATAGATTCCTGGATCTAGAGTATTCAAGGGAGGATTTCTCCAAGAAGGTCTTAGTGAAAAGACTGTTGAGCCTGAAAAGCGCTACTGGTCTCTTCACTTGAACGGCACAGCCAATAGTTCAAAAATCCTGAAGGCTGAGGAGCCGAGGACTCTCAGCCTCTGACTGAACTGAACCAATCAATCAATACAGTTTAGGGAAACAGAAAAGTATATCTTATGCACCCCATTATATAAATGAAAGTTTAATGTACTATTCCTACCTTCCCATAAAATCATCTTCGTTCAAATCGTCTTGATCAAACATTTTAAAATGTAAATGTTGTCCTACTGGATCCAAAATAACAAACTAAAATCACAAACAAAAAATAAACATGATACCTTAAGAGATATTCAAAAACCTACTTCACACCAATGGTCCCATTTTGGATTTAAATCTCTTTTAATGACGGGAGTCTTATGTTCTTGGGCACCAACAGTAAGCACAACGTAAGGATCGGATTTTCCAGTCACATCTTTCTTTTCCAGATCTTTAGCTTCAAAAACGTGTACTCTCAATACACCCTAAAATACAAAAGAAATGTTTACATTATTGTTATGTATGTTAACCATAGGAGTGGTAGAGACAGATAATAGCTATTTGTGTATTAAGAGCGGAAAGTGATACTTTGCCGCTTGAGGCAGAGAGTTGCCCGCGCGACGCATAGCGGAGCGCGGGCAATCTGCCGAAAGCGGCAACGCACTTTCTGCTCGAATTACACACAAGATTTTTTCTATGATCACCTTATTTCTAAACAAATAATTAAAAAAAAAACATGAAAAGTACACTTTATTAGAATGTGATGTTGAAAAGATGTAACAATTACTTATTATTTTTATTTATTGAGAATGTTTGTGACTTCTTTGCTTTATAACCCACTGCAACTAACTTCAAAAATGCAATCAGTTTAGTGTATATACTGATGTTAATATCATTTTTTACTTGCAAAGTGCTTCGAAGCATCTAATATTGTGACCACAAGGTTGAAGATTTTAGAGTTTTGGATTTTTCG
>CAJUYH010005309.1:0-23739 GCA_910591685.1 Galerucella tenella
ATATATATATATATATATATATATATAACCATTCTTTCCGGACTACGAACGGCACACGTCTCCCGAGAGATTTAAAATCGCGGACGTCGATTGGACTATCGCGCGTCCCTCGCATCGAAGTGAAACGCTTGAGCATACGGCCAGTTACATTGCAACATAAAAGTGTATGTGAGGTTGTATGTGTATATGTGGTTGGCTTCAAGAGCAGACAAAGTCCCCAGGGCCGATTAACGTGATACGAGGCGGACTGCACGAATGACAGGGTATTTAGGCGTTGGCTCGCTTAACTGCTGGAATCTATGCAAATTGTTGCAAGCGCTGGCTATAGAGCATACCGAAGCATTAACGGATTTAAAAGCGATATGCGTGTTACAAGTGAGCTTTAGCAGCTGACAGAGTTATTGGAATTCATTGGTAAACTTAGCATAACTAATCTGCTTCAAAGCTCAATATAAAGTGCATATATATAGATTTTATATACCATTTTGGGCATCTATAGGTATATATTCATATGTAAACGCGCTTTCATATTTATCGACAGTAAATACAATGTGCATGTACATATATTTGTTGAGTTTCAGCATTTCATCTGCCATCGTACAATAATTTAGCAGGCCATGCATGCTCTGGAAGTTTCCAAGCTTTCTCCAAGTATATACGACAGTGAATGCACTGGTAGTGGGACCGCACGAATTTCGTTTGGTTTAGTCATTGGTCGTGGGCAATATACTAAACTTCGATTGTTAACACTTGCACTATAGCATTGCAATACGCGTGTGTATTCACATCTACAAGAGCATGTGCACATGCGTAATTGAATTTATACGTCTCACACCATTCACTGTTGTAAATTCAATTATATGGTTTACTCTCTTGAATACTACCGTCGCTGGCTTAACCGTCTTCTCGCTTCGTCTTTATGTTTCTCTTCTTTCTTGCATCTTCCTAGAGTGAATACCAAGAGTTGTTGCAAGATGTGCATATATACTGTTCAACTATATATACGAAGATGCGCGTCACTCTGCATGCGGTCTGCGACGTCTGGTTCATCCGATCGATCAAACTTTAGATAGATATAAAAAATATTGCATATATATATATGAGGGGTCGTTCCAAGTAACGATCAGAGTCCAATTTTTCTACTTTGTCAGTATTCACATTTTAATTTTTAAATTGTAATGCATTTAGGTGGCGCGTCGTATCTTTGAACGTTGTTTTCTTGTGGACTATGAACTTTCTTTGACGTACTAAATAATAATTGAATTATGTTTGGTATAATATAAAAGATATAAGATAGTATGTTGAATGGCTGGGGGAAATTTGCACTAGTTCAAAAGTTATTCTTAAACAGTGTCAGCTACGGTCACGATTTTTTAGACAATGGCCAGTCAATGTCTGCGTGGCTATGACTAGGATGTTGAATGGCTGGCTCATAGGAATAAAAATCTTGGTTAAAGAAGTTTGAAATATATCTTGGACTTTTTGAGCCTGTGGGGCAGATCAGGGATCCAGCGTCCCAACTTATTACACCACGATGATGAGCTAACCACTAAAATTAAACAGAGCGTTTGAATTTTAGCTCAAGTATATGTGTGCATTGATGAAATTATTATACGAGAGTGAAATTGAAGTCGGGAAATTTAGGCGTCGAGAGAACAAGAAAAACGATAATTCCAACGAAAGATAATAATTGAAGAGAAAAAATTTGTTAACCGGATTCATGAGGTAGCTAAGGCGTAAATTGTAAGTTGGAAATAAGTTTAAACATGTCAGATTAAATTCTTATGATGAAAGGAAAATGTAATGATGGAAGTGCCCTAGTATTTTATCATCGAAATTTTACAGATCTTTCGGTGGTGGATTAAAAAATATGTTTTGAATCAAATGTATAAAATTACATTTGAATAGAAATAAATTTTGGTGTAAATGGTAGACATGAATAAAGGAAAATACAGATTTATGATAACGAGTAATCATTTACAACGCATTTTTTCATTCGACCAAAAATTTTAAGAAGACAGTATAAGGCAGTAAAATATCATTTCTTATTAAAATCACGCAACTTTCACGCCAATAAACAGGAAATCCGCCATTTACATTGGTTACTACTGCTGAGTTTAGTTCGATGTATTTATTATTAAAACTAACATAATTAATTTTCTAATGTTAATTGTGAAGTGGTAAATCGCATGGGCATTAACTTGAACAATAAATATAAACGTGACCCGAAATTGAATTGGGATGTAACACTTTATCATACTCTGACGTAGACTTGAAATAATGCATCTGCATATATATACGCAAATATATATTTTTTTATTTTTTGTATATAAGTGTGTACAAATTTTCAAATTATTCGCTCTATTCATTTCCATAAGATTACGCAGCTCACATTGAACACTGATAGACAGTGAATCCTCTTTTTTGTTTTTTTATATAAATGAAGCAGTGATTTATCAATAACTATCAGCAATATATTTTTCTTCTATCACTTCTTCATGAATTCACGGTCATGAAAATTATGATATGGTATTCGGACTGTCATTTTTAGATGTTGGACGATTTCAAATACTTTTATCATGACTACGGGAAGAAATGTAAGAAGGCATCAAACGCTCATACCAGCTGTGTTACCTACCGAGTACCCTATTGAATTTAAGTGTGCGCGTAAGTGAAAAAACCATAGAAAGTGTCTCGTAAAAAGTCAGATTACATCGAACTTCGTACAAATGTATATGATATCCGATGATTTTGGACGTGCAAGATATTCAATTATAAAATATATCTATCACTGTCATTTATTTTAACAACTTGTGCTAATTCAGAAGTTGCATTTTACTCAAATGCAAATGCAACGGAATATTGTTATTGAAAAATTTTATATTAAAACAAGTGAAAAAAATTAATAAAAAGAATACGTATCTGAATTTTTCGTAAAAATTTCAATAAAATTGTGATAAGTGAGGAATGTTAACATTATCTGCAATAGTGAAATATTTTCACCAGGTAATAAAGATATTTATACCAGTGAATTTTATCAGATGCTTCGAAAAATTTCCCAATTCTCCGTTAGTAACTCCGCCTTATCGCACATTTATTACATTTAGAATAATCCTCTGTAAAATATATTATAACACCAACGTTACGAAAATTATTATAAAATAAAACATTATTTTTATTGTAAATCTTACAATACATTTATTTTCATGTAGAAACCAGAAGAATTTGGATTATAGCAGACTCATCATGGCAGCCTATTGTGAATACAGCTCAAATCTATCCATTATTGAGAAACTATTTGTAAAAATGGACTAAAATATAAAATACAACTGTCGCCTTATCGAAAGTCAGGCCAATTTTTTTTTTTTTTACAATGACCACATATACGTGTTGCTTTATTAGCAATACAGATATTGTTTTACTAATAATGTAATCTTCATTGGATTTCTGGTTCAGCCAGAAAGGATTATTGCAGCGATAGCATTATTTTTTAGCTACCGCAGCGATATTGCTGCAATGTTTTTTGCGCCAATCCAATACATGGATGGGAATAACTGGATTCTAACATTCATATCTACAAAAAAACTGCTATTCCTATTCGTTATAAAGGATAGCATAATAGTGGATTAGTAGAATTCACTATTATGTATTGATTTTTTATTTAATTTTGGCAACTTTTCGTCAGATCGTACGATTAATATCCGCTATAGGTATAAATAATCAATGTGCCAGGATACTGTTGTATATATATACAGGGGGTGATAAAAGTAACAATGCTCTTAAATAGCTTTTTAGGTTTGTATTTTTCGAAAAAATTTCTCTGACAAAACTTGTAGGGTTTGGTCTAAGAATTGACTGATGACCTCGCTTGGCATTGATGACAACTTTTGTCTGGGAAATTTTCTCGAAACATACGATTCCAAAAAATTATTAAGGGGTATCGCTACGCTCGTTACACCCTACATAAATATATTTGGAAGCGTAGTTCTCGTAGATTTGCGGTCGAGTTATGGAACAATCAGTCAAATATTATAAATTCTCCAGCCAGAAGTTTTGCCGTAAAAAAAACCGCAAGTGAAGCTCTTTTTTTTCAGTATATTTTTATTTTTGTTGAAGATCATTATTGATATCGAGTATATGAAAATTAATAATAGATTCGTAACGTAAAAAAACTGATAACAAGCAATTTGTGCATCGTATAAAAGCCCCAATGTATATGCAATTTACAATAAATAAAATCAATTAAAGCTGTATATTCCAAAAATCGAGTGATTATAAAATTTTAACAACGTATAACAATATATTTGTAATATTGCAGCAATAGATCTGTGATTTAATATTTTTTTTAACGAGCAACCTGATATTTGTTTGTTCCTTGTATCATTGTTACAAATACGACTATAAATGAAAAATTGATGATGCATTTCATCGGAATGAAATAATTATTATTACAGTATCAGTGAACATTTTCAACTCATTTTAATTATTATCATATTCAAATTGTTTTCATGTGAATCAACTTTCATGTTTATTTCATAAGTATATTATTTCTCATTTTGTTATTTATAAAGGGAATTTCTTGGAAGCAATAGCACGATTATATGCATTATATGTAATAAAACATTCATAGTCTTTATGCAGCCAATACCACCACACCTAATCACTCACTGCTGTATGTTTACATAGGTAAATATAAAATGTAAATGGTCGTAGCACGTGGATAATGTAGGATCAGACAAAGTTGTCAGCACGCAATAGTAATTGCTGTGGATTTTTTACTTATTTCTTTGCCTTCGTCGCTTAATCACCCACATTAATTATATTATTTTTACCATCAGTCAAGTAAATTGTGCATATTTAAGATAAAACTTATGTGATACGTTAATGATTTATAAACAGTCAAAATAATGAATCGCATGTTCATTGTGTAAAATTAAAATTGACACAATAATGATTTAGAAGTAACATGCAATTCGATTCATTGGAGAGTACTCACTACCGGATGACGATTTCCCGAAAGGCGGAATCGAACGATAGCTAACTTCCGGAAACTGGAAGTGGGCACGGCAAATGAGCGTGGCAGCCATTCGTTGAAAATTCGACGGAAACCCGGCTTTCAGATCCAGAATATTTTTTTCTATTATTCCTTTTTCTTTTTCATTCGCTTTTTTTTTTTTCTTTTTCCCCATTTATACCTTCTTTCAATGACCGGGTGATGGAGAATGTACGATCTGCGGGAAGTGCACCAATGATGAGAAATACCAGATGAACATTCCACATTTTTTACTGTTGGAAATCTATTCCATTGATGTAACATTCAATTAATTCAATTTCATTATCACCATTTATTTATTATAATACACAAGTAAATATATTCCGTAATAATTGAAGTTTAACAGTAAATGTCATTTTATAATTTGAATGATATGGGATAAATGTCGAAACATTGATTGTAAAATTGTTCATTGCTAGTAGTATGATGTAGTTAAAAAAAAAATTATTATTAATCAATAAGACATTTGCCAAGAGTTTCTAATGACAATGACACTGCGTTTATTGAACGTAATAGGAGAATGAATAATTGAATAAAATTATTTGGACGATGAGAAAGGACAAAAAATATATATTCAACATGATCATATATACAAAGAGAGATATTAGTGGCTCGCATTGAATAAACTTCTGAACAAATGTGCGACATGCAAAGGGATTAATTGCATCACCAGTATATGATTGCAATCTTTATGATCGACGATGTTTTATCTACAGGACACCATCCTACTTCCCAGAAATGGTGGCATGCACGCTATAAGTGTATTTATATATTAGTGGAATATAGCATCTACATATATGAAGTCTACATATATCTACGGCGTCACCTATTGTGACCTACTTGCCAAGCCTGCATTACCAGCAATGTCGCAGATCTTTGCAGCGATGTGAAATATATTTATACTGCTGTCGTTGATTGTCACGTCAGCGCAGCGTATATGAAATACAACGTGTGGTACATCTCAGTAATAACTTTAATGACATACCCTGGAATATCAGCGAGTGTTATCACCCGGTAGATAAAAAAAAATTTATTACATACAGTGACATAGCCGAGAGTTATTAAAATACGTCCAGTTATATTTACCGCAAAAAAAATTTCCACAATTTCATTTATGATTCCTAGATACAATTTGATATATATATATATATAGTATTATTATGAGTAATTATTCATTTTCATTTTCAATGTGGCTGGAAAAAAAATTTTACATTTGGATTACTTTATGCAATGGATTATCGTGTTGATTGTAAAATTGAGAATAATTTCAATGCCGTACAGCATAGATTATAATTGGTTAATATACTTGTATAATAAACAAATTGACTTTTCATTTTCAATTATAATTTTACTTTACCATCACTGAGTTAATATGTTTATAATGATTAATTGCTTTATGGTAAAAATGGAATGGTAAGAATTTTTTGAAAACAAAATAGATATTTGAATATTCTCTATTGGACCATGTAGCATGAAAAGATAATGTGAGTCCATTGATAACATCTATTAATGTTTGATTGAATTCGGTATTATTGGTAGAATTCAAGCTCTCTATACACCAATACTTGTCAATCATTAAGCAAAGACAGATTAAATTCTCTTTGGCATAATTAAAATAAATTAAAAAATTCAATTCATTATTTTCAATTTCTGATATTTCTGATTATTCTATTTGAAAAAGCGGATAAGTTGTACCACGTCGATTTATATCATGTTGTTGGTCAAATATTTAAATAAAACTTTTGAAAGCACATTTCAATTGTGGCTAGTTTCATCTTATTGAATTTAATTAATTTCTTGCATTTTTTTCTGATTGAAAAGCGAAACATTTAAAAATTAAAATTAAATTTTAGTTATAACCTAAAATATATATTTAAGATTATGCATTAACTGAGTAAATGCGGTAAAAATATTTTAGATTCATGTGACTTTTGAACCAGTACTTTTTTTTATCACTTTTCCATGCATTCAAAATAATCAAATTATAGGTTTAATTGATCTTGATATCATATATAGTCATCCCAAGTGGGCTAACGAAAAGTTTCCCACTAGTCAATCTTCTTTTCGTGAAATTTAAAACAAAAATGTTCGGACATGTAAATTTTATTTTCGAATGGAACACATTTATACACACAAATATACGGCACAAAATCACCTGTCCAAAGATAACCTATTTATTGGATTTTACTCAAATAGTTAATGCAAAAACGGATTGACAAACCAAAATTTGGTAATTTTGGTAAAATTATTTTTACATGGAGTAGGCCGAAAGTGTCATTTTATAAATGGAGTCTTCTTTCGCTTTTTTTTTATATTTTCTATTATTAAATTACTATTATTAGAATAATATTATAATAGAATGCGATATTCCAATTCGAGTTGAACAATTTCATGAAATTTCTTCACAAAGTTATTTCTTAGACACAAGAATATATGGATAATTCAATTCTCTATCCACACGGAAAACTATTTTTAATATGAATTTTTAGATCAATTTCTTAAAAAAGAGATGCAATCATTTGATATGAAGTTTATTTCCATGTCGCAATTATTCGTACTAGTAGATGTCTTATATGACTTCTAAGAATTTTCAATGATGAAAAAATTGATTTCTTATACATTAACAACCTCAGTATCACACCTACAAATGTACAAAAATTTGAATATTTAACACCATTAATTCGGCAAATATATCCTCAATTCCGCTGACTCTCATATAAATAAGTTCGTACACTTGTTTTGATTAACCTATTGACAGGTCTAAAATTATATACTTCACAAAAATTACATAGAATAAATTATCGACTCATCACGAAACTTTTATTGTCAATAAAGTGATAAAAGGCCAAAATGTAAAATGTAATAATCGGATTTATACTCGTCAACGAACACCTAAACATCAGCTTTATCTTCGTAAACACAACTGAAATATATATCTTGCGAAATAATTCAAATAGTACAATTAAAGTTGGAAATGAAAATGAAATATATAACGCAAATATAACAACAAATATGAGAGAGATTAATTCATAAACTGGTATACAATGTTGGAGAATCAACTTAGATGCACGACACACACAGCCGTTGGGATTGGCGAATGGTACAGAGCAATAGGCAATTAAGATAGTGACTTGATTATGAGAAGAAAAAAAGAAAAATAGAAGGCAAAGTGTGAGGGTGAGAGATGAAGCACGGGGAATGAAAGGAGTAAGGTAATTACCGTGGCAACCAGCTTGGTACCGCGCGTGCAAAAGCGTACTACGCTTTAACAATGTGAATTCTAAAAAAATAACAGGCGAGAAAAATTCATGCCCGTACCCACAGAAGATTTGCGTAAATTAATTTACAACATTCACCTGCATATTCTAAAAATAAGAAATTAAATTTCACAATAGTTAATTGAATATTATTGAATTGATTGAATTGTATAATCAATCTCGGTGAAGGTGAAGTAAATATAATATGCGAACCTATATTTATTAAACGGACAATTTCTTTTGTTTCAACAATTATGAATTTTATTTTATATTATCATTAATTCATACAAAATACATCACGGAACATTTTAACTAACAATGTTGTTGACCACATTGTTCGCATGTACATTAAAAATTTTTTTGTCAAGATTGTGGTAACCACTTTTTCATCCATATATTTTACTTGAACTTACATTTTCACGGCACAGTAATATATACACACATATATTTATGTACATATATGAATGTCGACGTAAAAGAATACAGAAATAAAAACTGGAGCAGTGAAAAATAAAAAGAAATGAAAAAAATATAAACTGCATACACATTTATATACCGCCAACCACATTGAGGTTAAGCACTGACAATTATTTTATCTATTATACAGGTCACCTATACAGACTCTATACACAAGGGCAGGCATATTTATTTTGTGACGAGGTGAATAGAGTGTGGAGTATGATGTGCTCTGCATGCGAAATATATTGGGTTAGTGTATGACAGAGAGAAAGAGAAGAACGGAGTATATATGGTATAGTGGAGAAATGTCCAGTTGCTGGGCGTGCACTTTATGCACGTATGAATACCAAGCGCGTGATCGGAATGCCAAAGCCATTGAATTGGGAATCACCGCGAAATCGCGACGGAACGACCAATCATAACAGCAATATCTCATCCACTACCAACTTCCACAGTGCCTATGCCTTTGCTGACACGCTGATGCATCGAATAACAAAAACAACGGGAGAAATAAAAAAAATCAAGAGGAAATGAAAGGAAATTGAAATGCAACTTTTTACAATACTATCAATATCATTTTTATATTCGTGAAATGGAATATTTTCATCTGTATAGGCACGACGCGATAGAATAGATCTTGTAAGCAACTACAATTTCTATAATGGTAAATTTGAAACCTATGCATTGATTCATGCTGAAAAAATCGAAAGTTTAAAAAATACTGGTAGAGTAAAACGTTCCGATTTTCAAAAGTCAAAAAATTATTTTTTACTGTTTCTTTTTTTTTATTTTTACAATGGACAATTTTGTTCGGATGCTCCACATTATCCCAGCACCCCTGCATATGATTTTTTATTGTTGTCTATATTTTATTCATACAAAAATGTATTTTTATGAATATATATATATATATATAAATAAATATAAAAATATATATTTCGAGAACGTGCTATATATCAGGACATATACTGTGTCACGCGCTTAACATAAAGCTTACTCTCCACTCCATATAGTATCTACCCTCACACTATTTACTACTATTGTGTGTTCTCCTTCCGGCGTTACTAAAATTTTCTCGGATAAGGATATGTGTAAGTCACGAACAGATATAAACTAAATTGAGAGTATGTAACGTGATGTATAAAGACGAGTTTAAGTAGTGGAAATGCGATTTTTTCCGGATTCAATGATGCTCACTATAACCAAGGGACGATTAATGATGTGGGAATGGATAAAGTGAGTTCGCAGTGGTAAATTACATTTCCCATCATTAATCGTCCCTTGGTTATATAACATATAAAGCCAAGAAATCAATACTAACGAACGGCGACATATTTGTGGATGTGTATATGGATATTCAATATTGTTTATTGTCCATTTTCAATTGTAATTCAGATTGAATTCATATTGCAATGTAACAATCTGTCTGTCTATGAATTTCTATTATTGAATTTGTATACTAATTTTTATATTTTCGAATTGTTTAATCATTATTTTGTTGTTTAATTTTTATTGAGGTATGTGAAGACAAATAATGAAATGAAAAAATGTTTTATTTTATCAAACGCAATTGAATATCATCTTCACATATCATACTTTTATTATTATAAATATAAACCTTTGTCATTTGTTTATTTCAAATATATTGCATTTGTTTCACTGTCACCAATTATGACTGGAAACAGGCAACAATCAATTTGTAAAGTGCTTGTTATTCTAACGGGACGAATTGATGACACTTGAAATTTGAATACAACAGTTTGGATTAAATGAAATTTTTGCAATTTTATTTCGGATTATGATGCCAATAAATTTTATCAATTGTAAAAAGGATAATCGATTAAAATTGTAAATCAACCAGGGTCACTCGAGTTTTATGTACTTTCATTTATAATATCACTGCTATATTGAATTAATTTGGTTTCGTATGTTTTGTTCATTACAGATGTGCAAGATCCTGAGATCAGTCATGTTCTCGCTGACGCTGGTCAAAATGTGACGTTGGAATGTCCAGGTGTTTCAGAGCGCTCTGTTATCTCTCGACTTGTATGGCGTGCAAATGACAATAGAATCGTTGAGTATGGCAGTCAAAGTACTACATACTTCGTTCATCACAATCGAATTATATTGTCAGAGCGGAATTTCACCCTGTTCTTTCGGCCGGTACAATCAGAGGACAGTGGCGAGTATCAATGCATCGTAAACAGCAGAAATATTCCAGAGGTTATTGTCAATCTCACCGTTCAAGGTAAGAAAATAAAAATATCCAATGTATTATTCTTCAAAATTCTGACGATAGAAATGTAATATATCTGCAGTACGTTAGAGGAAAAGAACCACTGATATTTTATTACGTGTTTAAATAAGAATTCAATTCTATTTTATGAAACTTTAAACATTTAAAGTTACTCCAAGTATATAATTTTGCAATCAAATTGACATGGAACTTAACAAAAATTTACTGCAACATTGACTATATATTTGCAGAGCTAACTGTCAAAATTCAACCATTTGTAATAAAATATTCTCACTTGACGAATTTCGAAGTGTCTTATATGAATCGAATATTTTTTATTTACTCAAAATAGAGTCAAGGGAATTTGCGTAGTAATAGTGACGACATTTTGATTCTCAATGAAGAATACTTATAAGATAAAAATGGATCATTTGAAAATTTCTATCAAATTTACCCTACGTATTTATTTGTGTTTCCGATATTTTGCAAATCCGCAGAATATACTTCTAGTAATTTGTGTATCCCGCCACTTTGTTTCCAATATTCTTCATGTGATCTCAACATAATAAAACGTGTAAATACATAATATAACACTTGGTAAAATCCTTTTCTACGTTTGTATTCACCTCAAAGAATACTATATATACATATATAATATATATACAATTGCAAACTACAGTGGAAAAGTAAAAAAGTGTTTTTTTTTTTTTTTTTTGCAACATTACTTGGCGGTCACATTTTTCATTCATTCGCTGTGGTTGTAATTTGTGTTCAGGAAACTAGTTTACTGCAAAAGTTTCAGAGTTTACTTAAGCCCAGCGTTACTCGACGAACATCACGATGAGAAGACGACCAAAGAGAAGAGAAGTGAAAAGGGAGAACCATCCCCACTCAATCATGCCCACTCTTGTCGAAGTCGTAATCTTTTATTTTAAAATCGAGTTACATCCCTCTTCAATGTTTGCCTAAAGTATTTGTACTTCATTTCAATTCGCCACGCGCATCTTGGAACGAATCACGAATATTATAGTAAGATCGACACTGATTTTTCAATTCTGTTCAAGCAATTGAATTTCACATTTCACTCCTATGACATCCGTAATATATACTTGTCCAGACATCTATATGGCATAGCGTATGTTTGATAATTCTAACGATATCATATTGACACGCGCACTTTTATTTAAATATGAGAACTGCTCTCACAATCTTTTCAAACATATATACATAAGATATTTCTACACAGAATAAAATAGCAAAAAATACTTCACAGTAGTGCCCGAATATCAAACTTAAAGTCATTCTTAGAATCACTAAATCATATTTCTCGTATATATATGTCCGCAAATAGACAGATGATCCATACTGTATTTCATGAATTTAAAAAAAAAAAATTGTATCCCACAACGATCTGTCGAAGGAAATTGAATTTTGTCGGTTACATCCATCTGGTCGAGGGGAGTCGCGTACAAAATTCACGGGATTGCGTCGATATGCGATTTAGTATAGCCAGCTATATGTGAAAATTCGGCGATTCTTCTCACGTATCGACCCAGTGGTAACCAATACCGACTACCCGTTATATCAACCATTAAAATGAATATTTCTTCAAATCCTTACTCACGATATATTTGCTTTCGCTTTTTGTCCATTGGCTCTCACATACCACACACCCTTACTCTAGTCTTATTCTTTCAAGACAGGTACTATTCCTTTGCTGACACGTTTCAGACATTGGATTAAGGTCACCCGCATTTTTCTTACTTCCATCGCATCTCTGTAGAAACAGGTTACAATTCATCTGGACAAATTGTTGTGGAAAGTGAGATAATGGGATACGTGCATGGAGAATATAACATCATTGTAAAAATTTGTATATGAAGAACGTCTCGTTTTATTTATTCATTTTCAATGCATTCAATAGTATTGAATATTGCTATTCATTTGTTACTTGGATATTATGGAGGAAGAGAGATTCAATTGTGTTGTACAATAATTTTATTGCAATGACATATGGCTATACACAAAGAGACATTTTTCAAATATATTCGTATTATAAGTAATAGTGCAATATTAGTCTTAACATTGCAATTTATCCAGTCTTTCATATAAAAAATAAACAGAATCAATTTCACGTATTGCAAAGTAATTTTTACAATAGTACAAAAGTTATTGTAAATAAGAATATATATTTTTGCTTTTATTTTTTTGGGAACTCTTACTACGAATATATTCCCTCCGTATATATTTTGAGTTTCATTCGCACATTATTCATTCATTGACGCCTTATATACGCAAGAAGTATGAAATTTACTTTTTTTATTTTATATTTATTATGTTAGCCGAAACGATTAAGAATATTTTAAACTTTACATCACTGAAAATATTTGAAAGTTATCAAACTTTGGAGTATTTAGTCACGTAGTCAGAGCATAAAAATTATTGAATAGATGAAAAAATTCGGACCGTCCAAAAACTTATTTTATTCACTTCGGACATAGGTAAATATTGAATCGTTAAAAAATAACTGAGAAATATGCAGTGCATAGTTTGTTCAAACAAATCAAAGTTTGTTTTTGTGGTTTTATGTAAATATCTCGGAGACGATAGCGATCACGATTGTAATTTTCTTTTTAAATTATTCATTATTGAATTCTCTACAGAAAAAATACTCTTACACGTTTCTTTATTTGGACGATACATTAGACTGTACAGCCTTGCGACGCAGCTTACCATTTCACTTGCTGCATTCTGCTATGCATATATATTTTTATTATATACGTAACTTTTTTTTTACAGTCTCTGTGAATATATCGCTAAAAATGCACGAAATCATGTATATAAGGCCTTAAAATTGTAATCCAGAGTGAAGAGCTTGCATCAAATTGATGGCAGTAAAGCTGGTTGATTGGCTCTGTGCTAATATTTGGTTTTGTATACATATATACTTTGATTCTCAATTCGTATGTTGTAAACTTATTAATAATAACTTGTCAATTTAATACTTAATAACAATAGATTGCAATCGGGATCAAAAGCTGTAATTACCTTGAATTCGGATTGGGATATGAGAATTTTGTACATTGAATGCAATATTATTTCATTTGTATACGTAAGTCTAGGGCAGAAACAGTTGAAACTGTGTATCATTATTAAGTGTCATTCTGGCATCGGAAATAACTCACTTGACATCGTTACGTTATTATACAATGTAGTATAGTCACAGATTATATAATAATGCTAATTAAATCTTTTTCTTCTGCCGCAATTGTGCTTAGCAACAGTTCATAATTATTTTTGCTTATACATCTGATACTCTTTTTTTGCTGTGAACCAGCATTTTTGCTAGAATTCTCATCACTTTATTGGGTGCAATCTTCAAATTTGAGTGTGTCAACTCTAAACTGTCGTATTTTTACATATGCATAGATAGACCTGCAGAATCAGTAATAACAAAAGAGAAGAGCTCGATCAAATATTTAAAATAGAATATCTCTGCTTCTACTATTTCACGTCATTTAATATTAATTTCAATTAATTGTGACTTCTCTATTCATCTGTATTATAGCAATATGATTCATTAAACTTGCTATTGTTACCGCAATCTCAAAGATAGATATACTCGTATACCTTTTTGAAAAATCAAATGAGTTCATTTCAGAATAGAAGAACATTATATTTAGAAACTTCAATCACATATCGTATCTTTACTTTCTAATCGATTCCAATACATTTTTGATAGTATTATTGATAATTTAGAGCTGTTATATCGAAAAGTGTCCATAGTAAAATTTATTACACGGTATAATAAAATTAGGATTATTTAGACGTAATGACTTCATATTTTTTTTACAGTTATTAATAAATTTATTAATTTTTAAATCGTATCTTTACCAATTTCAAATAAAAATAAAAAATATGACATAAATGAATGTTTTTTCTGTAAAAGTATATATCAACATAATAATAAAGAAATCATGCAAAGAAATCATTCATCTATTCAGTACAGCCCTAAACATCCAACTGATCTCATACATTTTGTGTGCACATTATCGTCTTTTTGTGTCGTTTATACTATAACGTATTGACGAAAGCAACTCAAAACTTTTGAACAATGCCAATCGACCGAATAACAATATGGCAATGTTTACCAAACAGTAGAGTAAAATTTGAAAAAATTTATGCCATGTTCTTCCTTACTGACTCAGCACAAGGAAATGAATATCTCAAGAGTTTCATGAAAATTGTCAAAGCGCTTTGACAATTTTTCTAGAAACACATTGGAAATATTCAATAACTGATCTATTTTTTCTTATTCTTAGCTTCTTTTTTCAAACATATATTACCATGCCGTAAAGTAAAGTAAAGTTTCGTGAACTCCATTTGAAATTTTGCTTGACGTTATCGTATAAATTTAAACATTACTACAGACTGCCATCGAGAATGTCAAATAGTCCACCAGCTATTTATATTTTTGAGATAATATTTCCAATAAAATTTACCCCTCGTACAAATAATTGAAGCGAAAAAATAAATTGCATAAAATACACGATGGACGTGTGTCATTTTTTTTTTCTTTTTACATCGCGACTGATTTTTTTTTTCATATATTGTAGAAATTTCATTATCAATTTATCGATAGACTATGCTATGTGAATTTATAAATCAGCATTCATAAATGATAGCACAAATTATAATAATAACCAAGACAATTCATCAGTATATACGAGCATATATACGTATACATATTAAGCATCTACACATGATGTGACTGATATCATCATCATCCGTTATATATTCAACTTATCAAAATGATTGTGCTTTATGGCGAGTTCAATCTGCTGCCATGACACTAAAAGTATAGAGATTACTGGGATTAATATGTCGGTTCCGTGTAGATATCACGAGTGTTTCACTACATTCGACAGCATACCAAGCTTATCCTGATGCAAAGAGAATTTCAATGTGAATACTGATATTTGAATGTCATAAGACTTTATAGACAATTTGTATTGATTATACATACACTATTTACATAATAATTATCGCATAAAACTCCATTATCGCAATGTTCATAAATAAAAATATAAACAATTAATAAAATACCACATTCATAAACATATTCATGCTGCATTATATATATACAAGGTGAATCAGTAGCTCTCTCATCAATGTTACATTGCGAAGTTTACTCAACTAGGAATGAAATCTGGTATAAGTAAGGTAGTATTAAAGCCTTGGCGGATATTGATAAGGCCAATTGATCTGATGTAACCGGATAAGATCCTTACTCGGCCTGAGATAATTTACGTTAAATTATTGAGAGCAAAAGAGAGATTAAGCAAATCGGTCAGGTCCCAATCTTATAATAATTGCCTTGCCAATGAATTAATCAAAAATGAATAAAAAGCCTAAAAATCAGGATCAAATCAGGAGTAGATAATACCAACTTATTGATAAAAATGTTTCATAAATTAATCATCATCACTGGTAATATGATTAATATTATATTTGTTTATTATTTCTACAAATATTACCACTTGATTGATCAATTGTGGTAAGTGATCTAACTATCTCAAAGATTCAAATAATATTCTGAAACTCAATCGACAAATGGATTCGAGGAGAGTAAACTGAATACAATTGCAACATGAAATATTGTTGAATGAGTTTTCATGCGTCTATAGAATTATTATGGAAAACAAAGTATCACAAACAAATGAGTTAGTGATGGCGAAAGACACTGTGGAAAGCAAATAGTATTTACATGAGCACTACCTGGTTTTATAATGAACCAATCAGGTTCGTATATTACGAAAAGTTTACTCGTTTATGTCGTGATCATGGCCTGAGCTAAATTTAGAGTTGGGTACTTAGTATCGAGAAGCTCTTATTCGAAATTTAAATATTCTTTTATTCATTGTTCTCTGCGCTAGTGTAAAAATCAATTGATGCTTATTCAAATTGTATGACGTGAATAATAAAATGAATAAAGTCTTTTCAATCGTTAATGAGTCGAAATGTCGACCAATAATGAGATGCCGATAATTTTCCTACATTAGTATATATATATATTTATATATATATATATAAAGATGGGATTGGAAGATTGGATATAATCATTCACAGTGAATTGGGTGCAATCAAATTGGGCAAATACACAACGACAGGGTGGCTACCCCTCTTTTATTTCTACGTCCTACACAATGAAATTGTACTGATGATTATGGGCACCCATTGCCCATGAAGCTCAACCTGGAAGAGCCTTCCCAATCCAGAGGTACTTTACTGTAATGCCATGGACGGATCTTCAGAATAGTCTTTGAAGAATAAAAAAAAACGGAAAAGGAAAAAAAAAAGAAGAATAGAGGCCTATACCACTGAGCTTGAAAGTGAGTAACTTAC
Source organism: Galerucella tenella (assembly GCA_910591685.1). Classification (NCBI taxonomy): domain Eukaryota; kingdom Metazoa; phylum Arthropoda; class Insecta; order Coleoptera; family Chrysomelidae; genus Galerucella; species Galerucella tenella. The sequence goes on from CAJUYH010005309.1 coordinate 17,411, forward strand.
TCGGGCATTTGGCGACAAATGATTTCACCAAATCACCCACATATATTCCCCAACTGTTATCCATTCTATCTGTTTCTCGTCGTGGTTTTCTCTTCTTTTTTTTTTTCACCTTTTTTTTCTTTACGTCTTTTTCTTCAACGACTTTATTCAGGGTGATTCATGGTGTGGATTTAAACTTGTGAATTGAAATGGTTTAGTCGAGCAATATGAATGAAGATCAGACACATTGTATATTGCATTTCAATTAAAAACATTGTACTAACAAGAAGTTGATTAAAGGCACATGAATAAACGCGCATATGATTCAAATGTCTTTCTTTCATTGCAAAGTCAAATTTATTCATATGCATGACGGAGTAATACACGAGATGTACGAATAACTTGGTTGAATCTCATTGGTACAACCACCACGGCAATTATTCATGGGAGCTTTGTCATCATCATGGATTCTCTCCATCTATCTATCTGTCTATCTATTCATGTATTTATTGCATTCGCTTTTGCTTTCACATTGTGAAATAATATAAAATTAAATGTATGAGGCAAGGTGAAATGTTAACATTGAAGCAGATTATAGACGATAGATACAAAGAGTAGATGGAGTAATTTACTAATTCAGATTGACTACAAAATCTTCTTATGCCACATCAATGGATTACTACACCATCATATGTCTACTGATGATTGGCCACGTTTACTATCAGCAACTATTACGTTGGGATTATCATCAAGATGACCTGAGCGACATGTCATCGATCTCTTCTAAATGTGCCAGCACACGAAAGCACCCGGGCGAATGGTCTAACGCTAACACTATCTCCAGCAGTCTTGTACATAAACTCACACATCAATAAGGACTTTCACTCACTCTCACACACACACCCATACACCACGCACAGATACACACTTGTACCTAAACTATCTGTCTATGGATTCAGGGAATAAGTATATTCCTTATAACCTGGGATTACCAGCACGGAAGTTGGCTTTTGATGGTAATCGGATCCTTGAAAAATTGTTACCTTACGTCACGCAAAAGCGACGCCCATCATGACGTTTTTATCATTTATTTTTGTTTGTTTAGTTCCGACCAGTCACCGCGTGTGTTTTTGACTTGACATTATGCGAATAATGTGCAGAATAAAAAAATATTTTGATTTTTTCTCTTTTGTATATATAGTATCTATATTTGTATGTTATGTTGCGGTCATTGAAGATGTTTAATTATTATTATACATGTATTTGATATAAATTAATTAATTATTTGTGTGATAATGTGAAATATTGGATTGAGCAAATATTTTATTCATGAGAAAATGCACAATAGACGCCAGTAAATTTTTGTTCAAGTGAACAAACACCGTCTCGTTATCAGGCAGTCAATTTCATTAACCCGGGGCCGCTCTAATCTGTCCACCCACTTTTGCTTTAACTATATACGTATATGTATAGATATATCGTCCATCGTAAGCTCCGGTACATCCCTTCGCAACGATGGGGGATCTGTGGCTGGCGTGGATATAATTCAAAATCAATCGCCCATTACGTAACGTCAATACGAAAAAATGCCATTAACGAAAACGAAAATTTCAAATCCAATTTTATGCAGTTAAGTTCTTTTACATGTGTTGTTTTATGAAAATGAAAAATATATCGATATTATTTTGAAACACTTTGGTAATGAATTTTATTATGCATTGGAGATATCGATGACACGATTCATGAATAAAACATGAGTGATTTTTATTGATTGTGTTTCACATACACTTATAGTACAACTTTGCATACAATAAAATTATTCGCACTCATGATTAAACCTTCAAAGTAATTGGCAATTTTGGTAATTAGGGTCGAAGGGGATAGACCATAAATTTATATGTACTGAAGTTTGGTGTACGCGCCTTGTGCGTATAGAGGATGTTATATATATATAACAGCAATAATTATACTGTGCTCACCACGGTACGTCAAGATAAATGTGATAAGATGAAATTAAGTAAAATATATTTGTGATTATGCCAAATATAATCAAATGTAATACTTAAATGCTATACCTTTATAATTATGTCTGGAAACTTTTATCAAATTACGTCTCGATTGTTTATCACTGTCGAATAATTTAACGCAACAAAAACTGATCAATAAATTGTGGTAATAGGGAAAAATGTTTAATGACCAGAACTGTTGCAACATTCCGTTGACAATAATCATGAACAAATAAAAAAATATCAGCGTTTACTTCATATCAAAGCGATATGGAATTTAATCTGTACATCAGTGTGAAAATGCATGAAAATTTTCAGATAAATTTATTTCATCTTTCGACTTTTCACTGCCTCATATGAAAGAGTTGAAACTGGTAGCCGGGAAGTGTAATGACTAAATTCACTGTCATTTATAAAATTTAATTTAAATTCGTATACATAAATGAAATTTAATCAGACATTTTCTCTCCTAAGCCACCACTGGTAGTAGAAAATATCCATACAGCTTTATATGAATTTATATATACAAATTGCGTTTTATAATAATCAAAATTATTTTTCATTGTTTATCATACATTCTAACTGTCTTAAGAATATTTATTATACAAAAAATAAATCCATGATTGTTATATCCGTTATTACGTTAATCACTTGCCGGTAATTTGTTTTCATTTTGCATTATCAATGTGTGCCACATTCCTATTATTTGCCTGTCATATATGAGAATGATAAACAAAGAGAAAAATGAGAGCCACTCACGAATAAATTTATGTTTACTGTATACTAATGAAATAGGCTCGTAGTAATTCACGTATCCAATAAAAACGATCGAATTGACCGAATCTCTTCACATTAATGTGAAAGTTGTGTGTATAAATGTGTACATTTAAGATGTTGGGTTTTTATCGATACGGTACGACGGAATTAGAACTGATTTTCTATATTTAGCTCGCGGTAATTCAATTCCAAAGTGCACCACAGAAATCCTGTTGGGGCGGCTTCTATATTGACATGAGTAATTACACTCTGTTAAGGAACATCACGCCTGTTAGTTTGGGCCAAAACCATAAACTTTGGTTGTTTCATGGACATTCAAATAAACAGAAATTCTGAGACTAGATAGCAGCATTACTCTGGTCCTGTACACATTTCCCATACCGTCTTGTTTATGTATTTCAATTCGAACATTTGAGAGTGAGAAAATTCAACAATTGATGAGATGTCAAGTTTTAATAATTGACACTTCGTGTTATCTAATCTATTGCTTTTATTTTCCCCTTGAATACGAGTCGTATATAATTTTTCATAGAACAGATCTAACCAATTCAAATGGCCAAATTAACAACTACAACTAAAATAAAAGATATTTTATTCTAAAATTCAAACGATATTTCCAACTTTTATCTTTCACTATTTTATCCTAAAATTGAAGATACATTGGTGCATTAATTCACATAGAAATTGATTATTACGCGTAACAAAACGATGAATAAATTGAGAGAAATAAACAATTAGCATGAATTTATCATAAATTTTTACAGCGAAGTAGTCCTTTATTTTCAATGATTAGAGAAATATAAGTAATGAAATAGCAGTGGAAAATTAAATTATAATAATAAAACAAAAATGTTGAAACGGTGGATGGCTAATAAGATACTACCAAGAATACTATAGTACACTGAGATCAAGATATTTTGCAAGAAGTCTGGTGAAACAATTTCGCATGCTGGGAAATGGCGGTGAAGCGTAACTGGGGCGATGAGGTCAGGATAGCTGCCAACCCAGAATGGATAAAAGCTAGAAAAGGGATACCTTTTCCTTGGAGCAAATAAAATTTCTTCGTTGCAACTCTTCGTTCACAGAGACTTCGGCTAGGATATTACGATATTTCAAAATGAAGAAAAAGAACAAGAAATAGAATAAGTAAAGCAAGAAGACTAAGAAAAAGAAGAAGAAGGAGAAGGAAAAATATAAAAAGAAGACGATGACAAAGACGACTGCGACGATAGAGAAAGGAAACAAGGAAAACCTGAGAATATAAAATAGTAAAAAAAGGAATACTCGCTGAACCGTCTATAAACTAAAAGTGGTTGTTGTAATACATGCTGTATATTCCTGTGTAGATATACGTATATTTATTTACGTCCGCCTCGCTAAAGTGACTCAAGTGCCTACAACTCCACTTGAATAAGTGTCAACGACAACTACATTAACCAAGTTGAATATAAAAATACAAAGTGATGCTTTTTTCACGCATCAGTGAATGTGACGCGTATAACCTGTCAAAGGCTCTATTCATTTATTGTTTTTTTTTCCCCTATTTGTTTCTTCCTCTTCCATCCGTGTCATATCATAGTCAACGGCTCCAGTTACTTATATTCATTCGATTTCATATTCTTGAATATAACATAACTTGATGATACCTAGTCATATCATTTGTATTCCTAAAAATAATTCTGACAATCACTCAAATATTAACATTTTTTATTTAAACAGAATAGAGGATGATAAACACATGTTTATGAATAAATAATAGCTTATAAATTGTTGAGTAATGGATTATGGATAAAGCCAAGTTCTGATTGAGGCAGAACGAGTGTGTTATGGTCAAATGATGATGAAATGAATAACTAATTTAGTACAATCAATTGAAAAAATTATTGTAGCGAATATTCGCCATATTCTGTTTATACGGCACTTTTCAGATTATTCTTATTGGCAATACCAATTTCAATCAGAATATCATAACTTAATTCTGTCTAAAACACTTACAAACTGAGTTAACCAAAAAGAAAAAAAAAAAAGAAAATACCTGTTCAATTTTTTTTTTCGTCAAAGATTGTAAAATGGATAAGTGCTCTTTTGAAATTTTTACGGAAACATTTCAATGAAAAGCCGCGAATATATAGGTTGAGGACATTTTCCAGATCCTATCTCCTCAGCTTCACGGCAAATCCACGAGTGTAGAGGCGCCGAACTGTGCCACCTGGAATCGTGTAGGCAGCCGTCCCACTTCTGGCGAAAGGGCGATGAATTCAATTTCTCGACGCGTGTCCACATTCTCGCATTCGCACATCCACTCACGCCCGTTGTCGACTCAACTCTCTGTGTTTCGCTCTTGCTGTATCTCTCTCTCTCTCTCTCTCTCTCCCTCCTTCCTGCTTTCGCGCTGTCTATTTCTCCCAGGCTCCTCACTCTTCCAGTTCTACATTGAATTCTCTCTAGTGTGTGCTACAACACTACTGTACATATCTATATACATATATATATATATGATGTCGTGCATTTGTCGTGAGTGCAAGGGACACTCTTGAGAGCCCAATCCACAGCATTCCCGAAGAACGACCTCTCTAGTGGATGGCGAGAAAGATGGAGAGTGTGACATTCGTTGACTTGATGAATGCTCTAGTTATTCTGACGATAGATGAAGCGCCAATATTTTTAAACGAGTAATATAATTATGTTCGATCATTTACCCTGTTAAATTGCAATCTACCTTGAATAATAAATAGAATGTAGTAGAATTATTCCAATACTTATTATTACTGTTATGAATGTGTGGAGATATTCTTCGAAGATTAAATTTAATAATTTCAACTCTATTGAATTTCGATGATGCTATAGTGAGGTTATTTTTGATCTTGATCATAGCATATTGACGATTTGAACAGTTGAGGATGTGAGTTATTTATATAATTGATAAAATCGTCTTTTATGTATAGGGATATCACAGATAATAATAAAAGTTTGATTCACGGTTGAAATACAATGCAGAGAATTAAATATAAATTATATGCTTGACTACGGTCATTTATTTTTCATTGTGATTCTTATTCACATTTATACGATGATAGCGAAGCATGGATAAATCAATAAAAGTATTGAAGAGTATTGAAGAATGTTCGGGAAAAATTGTGGAGCTCATTTATTCAGAAATAAGAACGGAAACAAAACAATGAGTGAAGCGAAGCGGAAAAGCAATAATAAGGAAAAAAAATATCAAAAGAATAAAACGAGAAACAATACAAGTAACTTCGAACTCTTGACTATTGCACAATTTTTTTTAATAATTGATTCTTGTTTGACCAGAAAATGGCAATTTATTCCAATCGATCAGGAATTATCTCCCGTGTTCGCGATGAACAGAAAAACATGAAGAACAATATGTGAAAAAAAAAAAAACGTGTGGTATGAATCAAATGATGGCGAACTTTCGGTGGTGACAGGTAGTATATTGGCCGAACGATGATGACGAGAAAAATTTTGCGCTCGATCAATATACACGAAGTGAATGCACCCTGTGGAAGGGCGTAATGGCCTACGGTTATAAAAACAAAGAATATG
>CAJUYH010005310.1:389-16874 GCA_910591685.1 Galerucella tenella
TCTAAGGTCAGTGTGGCCAACAATATGTGGTTTTTTCTGACAAGAATGACAGTTAAGGTCTATCATTCAAAACATCAAGATTTTTGCATGTTTCTTACCATTGCAAACATCTATATTGCTTTATTAAAATTATAAATACACCTCCGAAGCTTTATCTTGGAATTTAAAATGACTTTTTAGCTGAATACTCAAAATATCGGTGGCCAATAATTCAAGGAACTCTAGGCATGTCACCATTTCATTTCTGTTATCTGTCACTAGTTATGTCAAATGTCAGTTATGTAACAGTTCTAGTTAGTTGTATCTCTATTCTTCTAATTACTTTTTCCACTGACATCTGACATAACTAGTGACAGATAACAGAAATGAAATAGTGACATGCCAAGAGTTCCTAGAATTATTGGCCAGCGATATGTTGAGTATTCAGCTAAAAAGTCATTTTAAATTTCAAGATAAAGCTTCGGAGGGGTATTCATAATGTTAATAAAACAATATAGATGTTGGCAATGATAAAAAACATGCAAAAACTTATGTTTTGAATGGTAGATATCTTAACTGTCATTCTTGTCAGAAAAAAACACTTTTTGTTGGCCACACTGACCTTAGACTGAACTCCTATTGCCCAACGATAGCGATAGATGTAAATCTTCTTTCACGGCCCTGCCTACTATCAATTTAAGAGGTCAAAAGAATCGATTATCTCTCTATATATAATGAATTCACATTAATATTCAAATCGATTAAGGCATCATGTGAAATTTACAAACAATACTATTGTTATTGAAAGATTTATTTAAGCATTGTTTTTATAATTAATCATGATTAAATTTTACAACGGTATCTGTTACATATATCGTTATAAACAATACGTTTTATTTAACGACGTCAAAGGCGGCCAAAAATCACTTTATATCAACTCTACAGGTGTGGAAATATTTTAATACAACCAAAACAGATGTATGAATGACTCAACAGCAATTTTTATTGTTCTTAACCACCCATTTCTGTTTTATTAATCTTTAATTATGGTATAAAATTTATCCTCGTAGACTTATTCAATAAAAATTGTATCAACTATAATTTTCGGAGTAATGCAAACTGAAATATATTCAACAGTTTCCTATTATGCAGTCTGTGTTTGCTTGGTGATGCAATTACATTTGAAGGGCATAGGAATCTAACTGAATTTCTCTAGTACCTTAAAGGGATATTTTAAAATATTGATTTACCCTGGAAACATTCGCATATATTTAATATTAACATCAAATGTAGATCCCTGAGAAGTAGATCTCTGTTTTAATTGCCAAATATAAACCAGACTTGACTGCAAGTAAAATAAACAAATATATTTAACATTTATTTTAGAAAGACGTTGAGAGAAACATTGAAAATATTCCCAGGACAGGAAACTGGAGTGAATTAAAAACATCTGGGCATTATTTTAGATTTATAAAATAATTAAATTGAATCTGACAATCTGTTATTTTCTGGTGAACAATGACTGAAAAGTTCTCCAAGGGCTTTTTTTATTAAACTACTCTTTACACCATGAATTTAAGTGGCAATCGTAATGTTAATGGTATGTGTTGATCTCCTTGGTTTAACTACCATACTGGAGATTAATATAGCACATAAATAAAGTACAAACAGATAAGAATTATCTTATTTATTGGAAACTGTTTGACTACAATTGATATTAAAATGCTTTCTGCAATTTGATAGATAATTTGTGAAATAAAGTCTGTCTTTTTAGCACTAATACCACAAATCGTAAAATGTCTGGAATTTATCCTGAACAGTGCTGCATTGCTGCAACTTCTGGCTGGACTATTTGAGATAAAAATTGGATACAACAAAGTAAAACAAATAAAAACAGAAGCTTTATAATCATAAAACCAACATATATAAAATACTTACTGGCACCTCCAAAAGAAGAAGCAGCTAAAAAGAAAATGTCAGTGTAGTTGCTTTTAATTTTTAAAACTTTACTTTAATAAATAATTTGAAAATGATATTTTGCTTGTAGAACAACTTGATACTTACTTAAAATAATCCAAATCCATTAAAGGCATGAAATGATATACATATTAATAAAATATTCACAATTTTATATCAGAAAAATTTTTTTAAACATTAATTTTCCCCAATTTAAAAAAAATGTCAACCCAAAATGATAAGGTCTGTTCAAGTATTTAAATAATTACCCTGGAATGACATGGAATGTTGTAATATTTTGTACGGAAGATATAAAATGTTAGATTATCATGTACCAGAATTTTAATAACACCAAACAATCTATAAATACAACAACATCAATGATAAAACTTTATAGCCCATAAATTTTGCCAAATATACCATAAAATTTATCATAAAAATTATAGTTACATTTTATATCATTTTGTGTAACATATGCATGCTGTAAATTTTAAAAGTAATTGTTTTTGACAGACTCGAACTACTTCAAAATCATTTTATATACAAATTCCATATCTTTATCTAAGCAAAAACTAAAATTTTGATTAATCTCACCTGTTTCTCCTGTAGTTACAGCAGCCGGTGCACTGGGAGGGCCCCTTCCTATGTTATTCACAGCTATCACAAACATCTCATATTCTGTATAAGGACTTAAATTTCTAACAGAATAGTACATGGTGATAATTCCACTGATTTCGCTATATGCCTGATTAGCAAATTTTGGCTTGAATTGAATAACATAATACTGCAAGTCTTCAGGGCCATTATAAGACCATGTTAGTCTCACAGATGTAGCTGTTATTTCAGAAACTTTTACGTTCGTTGGTGGCCCAGGAAGAGCTACAATTCAATATGATAAAATCATGTTTAGTTTATATATTAAATAATTATACATGCATAATAAATAAATAAATGTGTTTTATTTTCAATTGAGCTGGTAAGAAACTATGAGGTCACCTAACATGTTTGATTTCTTTCAGAACAAGTGTATCCAAGTTGTCACTAATTTATGCATATTCACTGCTTCAAATGTGTGTAAAATACATAAATTTAAACTTATAGCCTCAAACAATAACATTAATTGTACCTTATAGATATCAAGAATGTGTGTAGGTGTTTAAGTAAGAGGAAAAACTGGTCTGTATAATGAATTTCTGAATACCAGTGTAGTAAAACAATTTTTAAAACACAATATTTCCAAATAAATTCTCAAAATACAATCTTTACATTGCATAATACACCTACTAGAACGAGTTTAAAGTTTTCTATTTTTATGCATTAGAAGTCAATGCTCTGTTTTTAAAGTGCAGATTAGATTTTATCTTATATGCACCTAATAAAAAAACTGTTAAGAAAGAAGCATAATGAGAAAGTTTTCGCTTATAAAAAGATAATAAGATAACATACTTTGGCCGGAGCCCAGTGGTAAAACGGCGAAGAGAAAAATAAGTATCATGATGGTATATACACAGTAACACTTTTCACGAATAAACCTAATTTTATGCACTGGAAAAACGAAAGTTTATCACCAATAAAGCGTTCCTTCACCGATAATAGAAACATAATTTTATAATAAGTAACTTAAATACAAAGTTTTCTTTGTTAGATTTGCACATATTACAAAATTTCTTCGGAGGGCACCATGTCAACAAGTTGACTTCATGACTTCTTGTTTCTTGTAGCAAAAAATAAACATTTACAATCGATTTAATGAATCAATAATCGACAGTATTGAACGATAGTAGGGTGTAGCCAAGCAAGCTTGAATAGAGGTGGGATTGAATGCATAATTTATACATTATTCATACATACTCAACGGTATACCTAATAGTTATGCAATTTAAACTAAATATAAGTATTATAAGTCACTATGATGTAGAATAGCAGTGTGAATTGTATTTTAATGAAAATCACTCACTACGTATTATGCAACCAGCATGTCACACATGCATTAAAAGTAGCTTACTAATTGAATAATCGATATGTAATTTCGATTGTTAGAGATGGGAGTGTTTTTAATGATTTGATCTAGTTACTTACATTGTACTTTGACTTGTGCTAAAGCTTCAATAACACCCAAAGCGCTAGCTGCTATGCATGTATAATTAGCTGATTCTTGGATGTTGGTGAGTTCCAAAGTGTTTTTGCCTACAGGTAACTTATCTTCTGGAGTAAGTTCTTGCGTCAAACCCTTACGCCATTTTACGAAGGGCATAGGTGAACCCACCGCCACACAAGTTAAATTCAAATCGTCCCCCAGCTTTACTTCGTTCATTGTAGGAGGAGGAATTGAAAATTGCGGAGGCACACGTCGAACTGAAATAAAACCAACTCAATTTACAAACATTATTACTCCACTCGACTATCGAGTAACGTGCAATTTTTCTTCAAAAACCGTCAATCAATCACGAGGTAATAAAAGTTCGAATCAATATCTTTGGGAAGCTAATTTATTTTTTATTGAGAAAAAACCCACATTTCGGCAAATCACTTAGTTGGCAGTAGACTGGATGTTAGCCGAATTTATCATTAACCCTTACGCATAATTCCTACCGAAATAACAAACTGAACCACTAAAAAACGGAAAAACTGTTCAGAGTAGAAGTATTTTCTTATTTTTCCGATCCCTTCGGCCGTAATATAAATTATATCGATAAACGGTTATATTGGGAAGCATAGGCGCAGTCGAATAAACAAATATAGGATACAAAATGATTTCGCACTGCTGTTTTTAAGCAAACAGCTGGGCGAATGCGGTCGCGCTTGGTTATATGTGGTTGCGCTAGATTATCTGTGGTTGCGCTTGTCATCTGTAGTTGCTCTAGGTTAACTGTGGTTGCCCTTGTCATCTGTTTGCGCTAGAATATCTGTGGTTGTGCTAGGTTATCTGTGGTTGCGCATGTCATCTGTGATTGCGCTAGGTTATCTGTGGTTGCGTTTTCATATGAAATCGAATGTTCGATTATAATCGATTAATATTTATATGCATGTGCCATGTACAAGATAGAAAAAGTACTCGTTTGAGAAAAAAACACAAGATTTACGTGTAGCTAAACGGTCTCTTGTGGCTCTATCAGTTGAATTATTACAATTGTAGACGTCGCTACAAATAGTTAATGAAACTATGGATAAAATTAATCTATAATGCATGTTATTTGGAGTTATGCTGCAGTAATAAACCATAAGACACATCCCCATATAAAACAATAACATAAAGTGGGGTTGTGTTGTGACATAAATCTCGATGTGATATAGTTTCATGAATTATTCCGTCCACATGTAGCAGTTTCAAGGACGACAAGAAGAGAATAACCGATAATTAATTAACCTTAAAATATATCTATCAGGTAATACGAGAAATCGTTGGAAATGCTGAAATAAGATACGATAGAAATTGTGTTATGATATTGAATATATTGGTTTTGAAAGGTATTGGGGCGGATCTAACGAGATAGTAAATAATTTATTCATGGCACTTGGGGTTGACGGTTGTTTGGATACCACAAATGTTAGCTAAGTAGCAAAAATCCTTCTCCAATCACCAAAAATCTTTTTTCAAAGAAAAATATGGTGTTCGTAACAAGATATATATTATGGTTATAAGGAAAATCGAGCACATAAATCCATATTGGTAAGAGGTAAGAGACAACAGTCACCGCTGTTATACGTGTTGGATCTATACAGAGAGCTCACATCCATTCGAATTACCTCCATTAAACAGCATAAATGATAAATTTATGTACGGCCGCCACTAGATGCCGTGTCAGAGGGGAACATTTATCTAAATAAGTCCGAAGCGAAACATATCACTTGTGATACGTGTATGTCATGATATTGGTCCATATACGTGCTGACCAACATCACGTCTATATAGATACACGCACATAAAGGGAGATTATCTATCAAATCAAACACAGGTGATTATTTTGCTCGTCAGATTATATGAAGAGCTTTTCCAGTTTAATTATATATCGAGAGTTTAGAAACAATGTTTCATTATATAATATTGATCTAATTTCGACATATAAAGTGACATTTTTTTTTAAATTAGCGAAAATATGATGGACCAGAGGTGTTTGTATACTAACACTTTCATGAATATTTTTGAAAGAACCCAGTTAAATCTATTCGAATTTGTATCCAAGAAAACCTGGCACAATAATATACAACATTTCATTTCATTTCATATCAGATGTGATAAATAAGAAAATTTATTTCTCACCTTTAACGTAAAGCAAAGAATGTTTGGAGTAATCCGTTCCGATCGAATTTTCGGCGACGCACTCATATTTTCCGTGATCCTTTTCTTCACTCGAAAGGATCTGAAGTGCTCCTGAAATAAGGATATAGTATATTATAAATAAGATTAGTCGCTATGGCGTTGGAGATGTATTAGGAAAAATTGCCGAAGTGTTCCCCGGATATTTTCAATATGTTTACTGAGATGGAAACATTTCTATACAGTTACTCAACGCTGGATATTTACAATAATATAAATTGTGGAAAGTATGGGAAGGAAAGGTAGTAACATTGTTGGTTAATGGGTTGATTTAAGTGAGTATCAAAATATATAAGAAACAAAAAGTCTGTAGTAAAAAAGAGAGGAGAGAATCATCGACCAAAGTGACTTCTGAATATGGCCGACTTTCGTAAACAAACCAGAGGCGTACATTAAATTATTCAATTAGGGGAAACAAAAAACACTGATATGCATCTTTTTAAGGTGGTACTTTTTGTTGTTAGAGAATTGATACCAGATACCCATAAATAACCTTTTTCCGCAAACGTCAAAAAGAGTAGACATTATTAACGTCAATTCATGATGTTGAAGTATGATTTCACAGACGCCACTTTTTTGTACGGCCGTGAGCGGACAAAAAAGTACTTTTTTATACGCTGACAGCGGTACAAAAAAGTAGAATTTTTAACAGGGAAAATAATTATTAGTTGAACTTTTAAACTTTATTAACGATAATAATTATTAATAGTAAAATTACAGTTATTTAAGGTTGCACCGCACATATTTAATGCACTACCTGATTTATTCACTTCCAATTCAAGCGAATTTTGTGCAGAGTTGAAAGAGTTCATCGACAAAATTTCCCGTGACTCCTTACTTGTTGTTGCTTCTGTTACATCAACGTCGACATAATTTCGCTCATGAGAAGCTGGATTCAAGTACAGTGAAGAAGAATTCGACTTCAAGATTTTTTCCGCAGTTTGTTTCTTATTAGACAAAGAGTCTTCAATGTATCCTTCAGCGACAGTGCTCGACCTCCAACCTCCATGCCGTTTCAAACAAGTAATATCAGCTCCTCCATCCACAAGCAAAGTAGCTGAAGTTTTTCTTAACGCATGGCCGGTGTAATCTTTTGAATTCGGTAGTTTTAAATAAGTTGCTACTGTTTTGGGTACGTTACTAATTGTATGAATTCCCATGACCATGCGATAACATTTTCCCTTTTGAAATTTCAAAAAAAAGCGTCGGCTTTCCATAGCTTGTGGACGTAAAGAAGTATATTTTCTGTAAATATTTATATATTTTTCTCCAATAATTGTGAACGATCGTGGCTTTTTAGATTTACTATCAGGAATCTATATATGAATAACAGATCCTAAATCTTTTATATCGTCTATTGTCATGTTCACCATTTCATCGCATCTACATGCTCCAGATACGCCCATTATTAGAACAACCTAAAAGTAGTATGTATTTAAAAACTTGATTGTATTTATGCAGGTTAGAATATTATAACTAACCTTAATTCCTAGATATTGCTCATTAGGTGCATTATTTAAAAAATCTTCAAACTGGTCTTTTGTGAATACCTTTGACTTTTTGGGAGTATACCCTTCATTCTGCTTCTTCAGATAAGCACGTAGTTTCATATATTTGCTAATATCTAATCCATGTTTAATATTCAGTAATGATTTTATCATGGAATACTGAGATCACATTGTTGAACTCTTCATTTTTAATTTAGTTCTCATTTCAAAAAAATAAGCTAGTAGCACATTTTCCGAATAGTTTGAAATGTTTTTATCATTGCACCATGTGAGAAATCTTTCGTAAGCATGATTATAAACTCTACTTGACTTAGTTGGAATTAAATCATTCGTAGCTGCCTTAGCAATGTCAACAACGTCGGGCGGTGTACAGTTGGGTTCTGAATCCGACATAATATAATCTAAAAGAAAATTTCAGTACACTTTACTACAACAAACGAAATTTTGATGCTCAAGTACTTACCAAAAATGCACAGTCCAATTGTTGCTTTAAATCACTTACATTATTTCTGACATTATAAAATATTATTGAACTGTCAAATTTGTTTTTGACTTGGCAATCACAAAACCAGTAACCACGGAAATGTAGTGCGCAGTTTTATAATTATTATTCTCTGAATTTATCAACTTCGTTGCAATCTTTTTGAATTTTTATTTAAATATTAATTAGTTCTATAGTCTGGATGCCGTTTGCGGAAAAAATAACATGTTTCATTCGGAGCAAAAGCACTTTTTGTGGCTCGTCTGAAATTGTCGGCCTCACTAACGTTCGGTCATCAAACATTCAGACTCACCACAAAAAGTTATACTTTTACTCCTAATAAAACAATATACTATTTTCTCCAACCATCGAAAATTGTTGACATTTTTGTACTATTTTCAGGTGCAAAAGCCAAAAGCCAAAGCCAACAATTCAAAAGATTTTCATTAATGTTAGAACAACTCAAAATATTCTCCGTAACTGTTGATGAAACAATCGAGGAAATATCTGAACAGGTACTTGTACCTTCTTTGTCAGGTTGCAATATTTTTCTGGCAGTATTCTCTTTGTTGGTACGTGATTCTTCAATATATCCTTCTGCTACCGTACTCGATTTCCAGCCTCCATATCTTTTAAGACAAGTGAGGTCACCGCCACCATCAATAAGAAGTGTAGCAGATGTTCTTCTTAGCGAATGTCCAGTATACTCCTTTCAATTTTCTTCAAACTTCAAAAATTTTGCAATTTCTTGCGGCACAGCACTAATTTTGTGTATACCAACAACCATTCTTTGACACTTCCCATTAACATACTTCAAAAATAAACGACGTTCCTTTATATTTGATTGCAGTAGTGTAACATATTTTCGAAATAAACGCAAATAATTATCGCCTATAATGGTAAACAAACGAGGTTTCTTGTTTTTTGTCTGCAAAATTTTTACGACCATGACCGAGTCCGTATCTTCAATGTCATCAATTTTCAAATGAACTAGTTCGTCACAACGCATAGCACCTCCAATTCCTAATACTAGAACAACCTTTATCATCAAATATACATTATCAGGTGCCATATCCAGGAACCGATCCACTTCCTCCTTTGTAAAAACCTTTGACTTTTTAGGTATATATCCATCGCTTTGCCTTTTTAACAATGCTCGTAATTTTGAATATTTACTAATATCCACCCATTTTTGATATCCAGTGTGGATCGCAACATTGAATACTGTGACCGAAGAGTGGATGGCTTGACGGTCTTCGTTAGATCTGAGAAATACACCATAAGAACACTCTCTGCATAGTTTTGCACATTTTTTTCTTCACACCAATAATTCATGAATCGCTGATATGCAAGTTCATAAACTTGGCGAGATTTGGGTGGCAAAAGATTTAGATATACTCCTTCGGCACTTTCCAATATATCCGCAGGTATATTTTCATCGAGTTCGGGATTCATTTTGAAAGCTGCGTAAAAACTACTACAAAAATTATATGATTAGTGCGTCTACTGACGTCTATTGGACAATTACTATTTACCAACAATACCAGATCACAAACCATGACTAAGTCAGCTACAGGGATAGGTATAGTTTAGTTACTTCACAATAAGTATGAACTATACTACAAAATATTATACAATAAGGTGGTGAAGACCGAGTACCAAAATTATTACGTGCGAGGCTTATAAATGTCTTCATCAACGTGGTGTATGTACAATTTTTTCCACTACTATAAAAATTTAAGATAAAAATTCAGTAGCACATGAAGGGAGTAGGGAGCTAATTTCTCCCTAGACGTTTACCCCGTCGTCTGACTGACAAGTACACTGTATTCTCTCCTCACCTAACCCATAGATTAAGAACGCATTCCTTATGTCATCAGTCATTTTTGGTTAAGCGCGAATTTCATACTTTTATTTTTATTCAAATAATTTTATCTCAACAGGTAATTTCAAGCAACAGATATGTGAAGACAATCTCCTGATGGGTGTATATAAAATTTGAAATAAAAAAAGCATTTTAATGTGTCATTAGTGACCTAAGTTAATAATACAAAAGATTTATTAATCTTTAATAGAGAAATACAACTTCTGAGTTGGCTGGAAGAAGCAATAATTATCAACTTGATAGCTAGTAGTAGAAAAAAATCTATTATTTAACGTAAGAAATAAAAGTAACATTAGAAGCATTTTATTTTATCTTCGAAACAATGAACCTGCTTGTTTTAATATCCTTAATGTCAATACAACATCGGTATTTTGTTTGCGAACTGGCTATTACTATAATGGATGAAAATATCTTTCCAGTTGCTTATATATAGGTATATATTTTAAGTGGAGTAGGTATCCATTTACATGTTTATTTTCCTCGGAGTGGAAATTCCTTAGGCAACGATCGTGTAATTATCTTGCGCTAAGAATGTACCTAAATAAGAGATATACCATTTTGTAATGCATTTAAGAAAAATCATTAACTTTATCGTTAACCCTGATATTAATTTAACTCTACTTACCCTTCAGATCAAAATCTACTCTACTCTATGACGATTTGTGCTTATTATTAAGGGTGAAAATTATCACTTATTGCAAAAAATCGATGAGATCAAAAACTAATAAGTTGGAAACTCTTTCAGGGCTAGATTTAGAGTTGTTTGATACTTCAATACATTATTTATCATTTTTTAACCCTTTATGACTCATTTCATACTTTATAGAGCCAGTGGCGTAGCGTGCCATCTTGGCGCCTGGGGCGGGAGACCCCTTTTGCCGCCCCCATTCTATAGGTGCTTAATTAAAATTAAATTTCACAGGCAATGAGGTAGTTTTTATTGAAGGTAAAATAGGATGAGCGGTTTTACAAGCGGATTCTACGGGCCTTACGAGCAGCGAAGTCAGAAATAACTTTGTCAAAATCAATATTAGCAGCCAATTCTTGTTCAATCGAAAATATAGCCAAGTTTGATAGTCTAGCGAAGCTCGTAGTAGATCTGAGGTAATTTTTTATTAGCTTCAACTTCGAAAAACTTCTATCACAACTTGCAACACTAATCGCAAAAGTCAAACATATGCGAATCAAGATGACTATATTTGGAACCGAAATTCCAAGATTCAGTTTTTGAATAAACTGGAGGAGCTCCAGTGGTCCTTTACCTTCCTCTGAGTCAGAACAGGAAACAAACTGCTGGAGACATTTTGCCGCCCCCTCCGCCCCACCCACGCTACGCCACTGTATAGAGCACCACTTATTATAAAATTAGAATTGAACCCGGGCCACCCGCGTGGAAGGCGAGCATTCTACCACTGACCCACCGATGCTATATTGAAATTCTATGCAAAGATGGTATTCGCGGTGCTGGTGATCTACTTGAATTTGTTCGGATAAATTTTTGTTTATTTACAGCATCGGTTGTCAGGACGGTAGGTTGTGTTTACTAGTTTCTAAGTTTAACACGTCGGTAAGTGATTTACTTACCGTTCAGACGTCGAAAAGTAATAAATAGGTAGGACTTAGGCCAAATTTGTAACGCGTTTAACTCGTATACTCAAGTGAATCAAATATCGGTTTAGTTTCAACTAATAATTTAATAACGTGATAAATAGAAATATTTCTTTTGTTATGGTAATACGGAGGGGGGGTAATTACGGGGAGAAGAAACTGGCGGACTTAACAGTCTGAAACGATCAGGTTTTCTTATACGGGGCGAATCTGCCGGGTAAACGAACAACCGTAACTGAGCCACCTCCAAGTTCGAATATCCCTTTGGATTCAACGGGAACACGGGTAGTTACTATGAATCAATACAATTTTTAAGGATCAAATTGTAACGCGTTTTCTTCCTTCACGTGGCTCCTGCCACACGAACACGTCACTATGGCCACCCTTGACTTTAAATTCTTCGACGGAATGCTCGGACGCCAGATTTTTAACGTGGTTTGTTCCACGGCCCCTTGACCCTTAGCGTCAAGAGTTCCGGATAGCCTCAGATGGAGGTTACGGTTAATTCCAGGGGTCTTGTTGAATTTACCTAGGGTGTTAAAATTTTTAAAATTTGAATGTTTTGATTCGATAACTCTAAAATGGATGGATACATTGATTTGACATTTGGCAGGTTGTTTTTAATTGTAAAAGGGCATATTTTGATAGAAATAGTAGTTTGTGCAACTAGTGTGGATATGATGGCCATATCGCACGAGGACGAAGATGGAGCACGACGCCGTAGGCGAAGTGCTCAATCGTTCAAGTGCGATATGGACAATCCACCCGAGTTGTAACAGCATATTTTTTATACGACCCACTTAAGAAAAAATCTAGAAAATAAAAATTTCTATAAACTGTAATATAACTTCAAATTGAAAATATAACAATTCAATTTTATGTTTCCACTAATTTTTTTGTGGTAAACGTACAGTTATTTAATGTCCAATTTGTATAATGCTACGGTTTCCCTTTTTAAATATACGATGCTGTTATAAGTAGATGTTGCCGGTCGGACTCCCTCATGAAGGGTACCGTACCATTATCTATAATAATGAATATTCTGCTAAATATCTCAAACGTCTACCTGTTGTCGTTATTAATAGCAAGCAGAATAATTATTTAAAAATAAAATTAACAATAAAAAAACATCTTCACAGGGAATCGAACCCGGGTCTACCCCGTGAGAGTCTGGTTTGCCTACTACTAGACCACCGAGGAATATGCAAATTGTTTATCTATAACGTCAAATGTATTACATAATTTTTGCTTAAAAGGAACTAAAGTTCCTACCGTGTGTTCCGCGACACGTTCTACCTTTTTTTTGGTATACCCTGGGGATTGTCTTTAACATATTTGCTGCTTCAAATTATCTATCAAGATATAATTATTTGAATAAAAATGCCATTAGTTTAAAACTCGCGCTCATCCAAAAATGACTGATGACATAACGAGTACGTTCATGCTATATCGACAACTGACAGTGTACTTGTCAGTCAAACGACGGAGTGAACGCTTCTCGTGGTGCGTTTGCGAATTATTTTTGATTTTTGTCTTAAATTTGGCTAGTAGTGGAACAAATTGTATATACACCATGATGTTAAAGACATTTATAAACCTCGGTCAATATTGATAGCCTTCACCACATTGGTGTATAATATAGTATTTCAACCCTTGTTCATATAAAATTGAAAAAATAAACAACTTTTTATTACATTATTTATAAGCAAAATGGAATTCACAGGTGAAATTAAACTTGATACCCTGTACTATAGTGTGAAAGGTTATATTTGTTGTTGTTTTTTAACGTCGTTAGAGCTTTCCATTTCAACTTTCCGGTGTATGTATCAGTTCTTTACAAATAAACAGCTGTCAAAAGGCTTTTTTTTATTTTCAACTAACAACCTCTCCAATTTTCTTTTTTTAATAATATATTCCAAACAGCCGTATTTTTTGTTTTATATATATATATATACATATATATATATTTACGTCTATAGTACCAAGTGAGGCCCGGCTACAGGAAAATTGCGGAAGAAGTGAGGACCGCGACAAAGTGAGGACCAATATACGGTCCTCACTTTGTTCATGCCTTCAATCTTCACAAATATCAATCTCTACCAAGTTAAATCACTTTAACGATGAAAAAAAAATTGACCTCATTTTGTAGGCTTAACGTCAAATCACGTATACTGTGATTCTAAATTTCGCCACAGTCGGCGCTTTTCGTTGAGTATATATTTCGACCGTGTATATTCTGAGCTTCATGGTATGGCGTCCAGCGCACCAAGTGAGGACCAGAGATCTGACAACAAGGCTGGTCCTAGCTTTGTGTGCTGTATACATAATTTCCATGAAAATAATATCCTTTCACGTTCTAAATGTTTTTTCATTGAATGACAGAAGTTGTTCGTCTCACTACCTTAAAAATGAATTATTTTCATAAACGCTTCTGAACAAAGTCCGAAAATTGCTTGTTAGTTGCTATTAATTATATTGAGAGAGTATCGCCATTACTGTTAGTACTTTAGACATGTTTGATGAATTTGATCTGTAAAACAATACCAGAGTAGCCTAGTACAAAATTTGATCAATCCGATTTTAACGTCAGTTGTAAGATTAATGGTTTTATACAGGGCTGCTAAAAAGTCTGGCTTCAAGAGATTATCGTTGAAAAGGATAAAGGGAAAGATATGAAATTTTAGCACAATGAATGGGACTTCATCAAGCATATTTTGGAGCAAATGTCAAATGTTTTTGCCGTCAGCGTTCAGCATGCTACCGACATCTCGATTTTTCCAAAAGGCAACCTAAGTATCACATAATTGCTTATTTCTTTCTCTTTTAAAAAATAATTGAACAATTGAACAATAAACTGAACTCACTCCACACTAACGCAAGACTTGCTACGTCGAATAATATGTACCTCTCAATTTATTTGTGTTAATTTGAAATTAGTAATAGTTTTGACAATTTCCACATAAATAATGATGTGGTTGAAGTTTTCAATGCCTACTATTGTTTTTTTTTCAAGAATCTACCAAGATCAAATAATCAGTACAGTACAATTTATTAAAAAAAAATAAAACTGATATTTCATAAGACACAGGAAAAAATAGGCTTTTTGTGAATCATCACTCGACATTGGTTATCTGAAAAAATTCCAGGTACCGGCGGTACGCCAAGCGCTCACGTCAAAACCATTTTGGGCTTTGAATATGCATAATTGAGTTTTATCAATCGACTCACAATTTCATATCATTATCCATTTCAAAGATTATACCTTGTTGCGAGATTCCTAAGCAGCCCTCCTCCGTATAATAACAACTGTTGGGTTTGAAGAGTTCATTGAATATTTGATATCAACTTACAAAACATTATCTTGAATGCAATTCAACATTTGTACTGATAGCAATCGTTTTATAAAGTAATGTGAAATAATGTTCTCACCTATAATCTAAATTTCTAGCTTTCCGCCGTAGAAACGACGACGGAAAGAATGTCTGACCAGTCAGGTAAATGCCGGTAAGGTATCGTAATAGCTCCTGAATCTTTCGAAAAAAAGTCATATTTGTGATTGTGAACCAGTGCGAAGCTGTGAACAGTGAAACGGAAGTTTTTGCAAAGAATTGGCTAAATGATAACAAAATCTTCGAAAATTGTCTTGTTCAGTTATAACGATAAATTTTCGAATTTATCCTGACCAGGACACTTTCAATGAGATTCAAATTTTTCTTATAATAGAAATAACTGTTAAAAGAAAAGATAACTGAGTATTTTAAACACAAGTGTTAAATAAACTACCCTTTTATATCCAGCCCTTTGTTATAAACAGGTCAAATTCTAGAGAAAAAAAATTTAAACACAATAAAGACCCTTACGCTCTCATACTTCCATTTTTTTGTAACAATACAAGATAATACCTAATGTAGCGTGTCAAATGGAAAGTACAAGCCCATTCGACGTGTACCATTGAGATTGTTTATTAATCTCACCTACTAAAATGAACTATGGAATACCCCTCAATAAACAATAATACGAGCAATAATATCTATACTGTGTCGTTATAATATAATAAAGTTCCTAAGTTTAACAATATAAATAATATATCTAATATCTACAGCATCGTTTATTTCTCAATAGGTAAGGGGCAGACCTTCCTAATAGGCCTGGTGAAAATTCCAGTCTCTGTTTTTATTTTAATAAGCCTAACCCTACCATCAGCCCCCGGAAAAATTTCAATTATTCTACCTTAAGGCCATCTTAGAGGAGGAATATTGTCCTCCTTTAACAATATAAGTTGATCTAATTTTAAATTTTCCGTAGTTCTTAGCCATTTTGGTCGGTTTTGTAATTGATTTAAATACTCCACCGACCACCGTTTCCAAAAATGTTGTTGGATTTTTGTGCATTTTTGCCATATTGAAAGCCGGTTTTACGGAACAGTAGTTGTATCCTTTTCTAAATACGCATCCAGACTTTCCCCTATTGAAAAATGCCCAGGAGTTAAGCACAACAAATCTCCAGGATCATTTGAGAGTGGACACAGGGGCCGTGAGTTTAGTATCGCCTAAATTTGTGCCAACACTGTACTAAATTCCTCGAATGTGAGTTTTGGTTTTCCCAATCACTCGTAGGATATGAAATTTTGCGCTTTTAACCGCCGCTTCCCAAATTCCCCCCAATGTGGCGATCGAGGTGGAATAAATTTCCATTGTGTACCCTTATTTACAAAAAAGTCCACAATATTATTTTCATTTCCTTTATTTTT